>JABXWE010105542.1:0-28939 GCA_014611495.1 Limonius californicus | reverse complement strand
TTTCCACGTCTTCGTTGTACTTAATTTTATGTAGCAAAGAAGCACCCTCTACTTGTTCGCAGATGTCCACTTTGGTTAAAACACTAAAATCCATGCACGCATTCATGTGAGAAACGGAAGATTTGTGTTTCTTTGCCCTCTCTGCAATGTGTTTTAAATCATTCACCCCTTGTTTATTCCACGCACTAACCTCTTTCTTAAAAATTAAGCACATAAAACAAAACAGTATTTGTTACTGAACATCCGCACATCCAATCGTATTTTTCATAGATATTCGTGTTGAATTTTCTATTGTACGTTCGGGTTTTACTTGTCGAACTGTAGTTTATCTGAAGATCGGGAATAGGCCTTCCTTTCTTCTTAATTAAAAGTTTTTCCTCAAATGATAGCGGGTTTTTTAAAAGATTTTGCACACAATTAACTTCCATCATTGAAAAAACGTCACTTATGTCTTTGAATTCATACGCGCGATTGCGCGAAGCAAAACACTACGGTCGAAAGTCAAACGTTTACTTTAAATGGGGAACAATCTGCTCGGTGCCCAATTCGCCTGGTATATCGCGTATAGCGAAGATAACCGATAGGCAACCGAATCACCTCTAAATAGGTACAAATCAGAGCGTTCCCCGGAAAATAGTTTTGAGGCTGTTAGCCGCGCTTGTGGTGCGGAAGGAAAATTTGATACCATCATTAAAATAATGAAATTAAAATAATGCACTGAATTACATGCGTATTTCTTTCCATGTTTATCTTGGTGGTTGGGTGGGCACGTGCCCTTGTGCCCTTTAGTACAAGCCGCCACTGCCTGTTACTACAAATAAAACACCTTTTACAAGTAGAACTTTTACCAAATAAAATAAAAATAAGGACAAAGAAAAACTGAGAGGCCTTACACAGGTATATAAATTATATTTCTTTATGAATGACAGTAAACTGATCTGTTTGCATATTTGTTAATGGCATTTTTATTTTTCTTTTACCAGCAATTTTTAATCGGAAGGTTACAAATCTTGAAATGATTTTCATTTTTAAATAGTGACATAAAGGTATATGTTCTGCAGGTAATTCCTTCATTCTGTTAACAAAAAATTCTTTTATATTGATATTCTGACTGTAATTATGTCATAAAATTTTCTGAAAATAGCTTCCATATCAATAAAAAACATAAATATTGCTTCAATACAAACAAACAGAGAATCTTTTTTATAACTTGTAAATGCGGAATGTTTTGCAATATTACATTTTCTAAATTTTCTGATGCCACTTCACATGTCTTTGAGGTTTCTTTTATGCTCGTTAATAAATAGCCGCATACATTGTACAACGAATTAAGTTCATAATAATTAATTGACATACTTGGAATATTTTCTGGTAGCACTACATTGTCATAAGTTACTTTTTTTTAGCTTAGAATTAATTACATCTAAAAAGTCGAATAAAAATTCTCAGTAATCTTTCTCATAACTTTTCGAAACATCTTTTAAATATTGTAGGACACAAATAAGCTTTAAATTGTACTGCTGTAGGCACAAGTTGTTTAGGCCGCACTAGTACACTAAACAGATTTTCTAAGCAGTCTTGAGTGAATCTGGACGTGAGAAGTAATTTGTAGCCTTTTTTTTTCGAAAAATAGTTTTGGTATGTCCAATATCGATTGTGTAGAAATAAGGGCCCCCATCTGAGAAGCTTTCCAAACTGGATGTGCACCAATTTTCATATGCTGAATAATTTCCATGAAGGATTCGAAAAATTCCATAGCTTCTTTGAAATTTTCTGGGTTTAGTTTGCTTAAAGCCAGTGTAGGGTGTCTAGATGTCATTACTACAAACCATTTTTCAGTTACCTCAATAAACCATGCAGTTGTGAAGAATTCTGGTTTTCCAGATCGTCTTCTGTCAATTTAGGTGCCAAGCGAAAGTTTAAATTCTGTTGTAACTGTATTAACTCTCGAATACGGTTCGCATTAATTGTATCAATTCATACTTCTCCTGTAAATACCCTGGTATTTTTATAATTTCATTAATCACAAACATGTTTTTTATATTTTTGAAAAGATGTGGTATATCAGTCAAAATATATATTTTTCTTTCATCATCAAAAGGGTGACGAATGTAATTACGTATCTTCGAATGAAGACGTGCTACAATTCCACAAGTTTTCTGTAAACTTTGATTTGACGAACCCATATCTGATGTAATACTAACGATTAACTGCATTCAACCAAGACAGTTAATAGAAACAGCTATAGTAACACAAACGCTCATTTCAAATACTCCCAGCGTGATGAATGACAGTCGAACTTTCTAAAAACCTTCTCCACAATCTGCGTCATTCGGATTTGACAGTAAACTGTAAGTCCCTCGTGTTTCTACCTTAGCGCTGAGGAGAAACACGTGGCAGAGAAGAGGCCGATGCCCAGCAGTGGGACGGAAAGACTGTTGATGATAAACAATAATCAACAGCTCAGAACAGGACGAGGTCTGATCAACCAACTGCATATCAACAAAACATAAACTGCATTCAACCAAGACAGTTAATAGCAACTATTACCACACTGTCACAATTTCTGGACTTCAGCGCTCGGGAAAGTTCGAGATTCGGTTTTGGTAGAAAGGGAGGCATGCATTGTAGACCTATAATTTCTACTTTAAAAATGATTTCGTTTATAATACTAAGATACACTGAACCATCCCTTGAACTACCACTAAAATGAAACGCAACTGTTTGTTTCCAACGAAAACTAATGCCACCAACAATAAACACAAGAGCATGCGTTGCTACACCAGAATGTCCAGGGAGGGCTACTTTTCCAAAATATTTGTTCAGCAATGTGTTAAACAAATTAGAAGGTGTAACTGACATTTCATACAATATTATTACACAGTCTTTCTCATGTTTGCTTTTAAAATTATCAATTTTAGTTTTTAAAAAATCAAAAACTTCATGCAACGTTCGCACATCAAATTTTCCAGTCGCCTTTTTAAAGTTCAGAGTGAAGGCAACGGTAGATTTTGTCGCAATAATTCATCATAGCCATTGCTTCCACAGGAAAATGTTAACTTTAATGCTTTCTTTACTGTGGCACTTCATAAATTTTGTAGAATTTCTTTCCATTGCATTAATTTGGTCGTTCGTTAAAAGAGAATTCAACAATTTTGTATCTTTCTGTTCTTCATTTTCATTTTTTTTAGTTTATTTAAATATTTTTATTTTAATTTTGCATTCCGTAAACACTTTTGACTATTTCTATATTTCAAAAGCAACTTCTGATACATTTTTTCATATTGCCTTAATTTGCTTAGCAATGCTGAAGCATCCTTTGCCCAAAACATCTTCATCGTCTTCGAAGTTAAATACATTTATTTCTTCATTTTTGGTCTTCTGCTGATGCTTGGTAGTTGTCGAAGCCTCAAATCGGTCTTTTGGTGCCTTACATTCACATTTTTCTTTCGAGAAACTAAACAGTGTAGGAACAGCATCGTGCTTGAGCTTCCGTGTACCATCTACTCGAGTTTTCTGCCACATCTTAAGCTCAAAGTGGACCTATGAAAGGTTTAACTTTAGTACATAAATATATGAAAAAAAATCTGGTTACAAAACATTTTTACTAAATTTTAATTGTGTTTGTTTTTTTGACGTAATACTTACTTCATAAAGATAGGAGTTGTCGCTTGGAATCCACCCTTCTGTTCGCACCTTAATTTCCCATTGCTTTCTTCATAAAGGATCTTTGGGGAAGCAGCCATCAGCTGCACAACCCCGTATTTTGACCACTCTGAAACGTAATAAAAAAAATATTAGTCTTTAATAAGAAATCATCTTCATATACTTACATAATTCAATAAACGTAGCGAAACAAAGTTCTGAAAAGAAGTGATTTTTTGTTAACTATCAATAACAAACGTTAAAAACACAATTTAAAAGATACTCCACAATGCAATCAAACGTAAGCGACACAAGAAATGGCAACATCCTGGCGGAAATGTGCCACGTGATCGCTTTAACCAATAGCGACGAAGACATTTGTATGACCACACTATCCTGTATAAAGTTACTGTATTCAAAGCTGAAAACAATTAACGGATGAGTGTGATTAATGGCTAAATCTGAATATGTCTGTCCGTAGATGGCATAGGTATAATGGTCATTCTAACAATTATCATACATAGTCGGTAAAAAATAATGTGTTAGTCTACGTGTAACCTTCTACAATTTGACCTTAAAAAAGGATATGTAAAAAGCAAAAAACAGTAGGATTTTTTTTTTGTTTCAATATCATTCTAGAACTAGATCAACATGAATATGTAAAAAATGTCATGATGTCACGACAGTTATTACTAAGATAGCATTTGCTTAGATAACAATAGTTTTAGTGGTCTCTTCGCTAAAATGTTTGGTTCTTATCCACTTTTCATTCTGAAATCTTTAATTATACTTCTAGAAAATCTAGAATTTAAACTGTCATCTAACCTGAGTTTTAATAAATGTTTCATTTTGACCATTGATATTTGTTGTTTCTTGTCCTACTTTGCTGAAATTCATATTATTAACTGTTAAGTAAAAACAATATTATTGAAGCTGTTGTAACTATTATTTGTGTTTGATTGTATCCCTGAATGTGCTATCCTCACAAAACTATTTCCTATTCATAAACCGACTTGTTTAGAATAAATATCAAAGTGAAATAATAACAAAATGTTTTATTATGTAGGCCATGAAGCAAAGTCAAATTAAACGGAAGCAACACTCTCAAAGTGGAAAAACCGAGCCCCCAGCTCCTGCCCCAGCCACCCCCCATCCTGGTTATGCCCCTGACGCAGCACTGCATGCAATCAAGCGGCACGCTTTAGAATTTGTTAACCCAAAGGAACTTCAGGTAAGTTTTGATTTGCTTCACATTACAGAATCGGTGCCTGACTGACTTGGGGGTTCATTAAGAAAATTGCCGATCAAAAGTTAACACACGGTTATGTTCCAGTCCGGCACTATCTAATAACACGTTTGTAAAAGTCGTGAGCGTGAATAACCTTAAAAGTCAAGCTAACTAACAAAAGCTTAATTTTCTTTTCTGGTTGGGTCTTTTGGGCCAAGTAACAAAACTTTACTGTGGTGTGATGTTTCTTCTTTTCATGTTCTACCAAATTTAAAATTTTTCCTGTTACATTAGCAGAGGACAGCTAAGCAAGGCACTGTGGCTGTTTCTGCGACTGTGCCCAGGTCTGGGCCTCCTTCTGTTGAGCAGGTGAGGTGTTGGTGGTTTAGCTTTGTTGTAATGTGTTTGCTTTCCATCCGTTTTCCACCTTTGTGATTGGTAGTTAGTGCTCGTGATAGTTTTGCTGTCTGTCAGGCCCACTGTTGTAACTCTTAAATGCTATTAAACAATTAAATAGTTCAAAATATTAGACCTTTACGCTGTTTCGTTGGGTTTTACAAACATTGATGCAAACAACAAAAAAATAATACACATATTTTTTCCTGTAAAGGTTGTTGAATTACAAGATTACCTGAGTAAAATTGTAAATATCAGGTTTTGCGAGAAATTGTGTGTCTGAAGGAATATGTGACATCAAATTTGGACCAAACATCGTATTGCAGTATATATAAAAATAAAGGAAAAACTAGAATTATTTGGAAAATGAGTGAGCCTCCTTTACACTATTTTATTGTGATTTTACAAACGTTGATGGGAGCAACATGTTAAACCCATATTTTTCACCAAAGCTTAGTATTTTTTTTTAAATAAAAATTAGGGTTATATTACATTTGAGTTACAGCACAGCCTCAAGAATTATGCAGATGGTTTAACCATACAAATACCATTATTGCCAGATTGTAGTACATACTATAATTTTAAAAAAATATTTTCTAGAGGCTGTATCTAAAAAATCAACTTATATAAAATGCGAAGAAAACCAATAAACATGTTAAACCTCATGTATTATCCCCAAATGTGAGTGTTTTCCTGAAACAAATTATTGAGATAGTTAAAACGCATTTGAATAACTGAAGTAGCCCATCAAAAAATTGCAAATTACTTCAGATTTAGATCAGTCTTGAGGTTCAACTTGCAAAGTCAACATTTTTGACAAACTGTAGTATCAGCAAAAACTCTAAACTTATTTGCAATTCCAGTACATTTACTCATACTCAGGAAAGTTGTAAATGGTGTAGCCAATCGGAGAAACACAAGTCTGTGGGGGGAACACATAACCTAATTTTTTAAATATCAACAAAATGTTAACTAATTGTTTGATAGAAAAATTTTAAGTACATAGATTACCTGACAGGCGGTGCATAAACAGTTATTCTATAATGATTGTTCTTTCGTCTTCTTTCTGCTATTTTGTTTTTCGGTGATGTAACTACGAAGGTGTTTGTATTCTAAACAAAATAATTGCAACAAGTTTGTTATTTGTTGAAGGATGACAATGAAGGTCCAGTTACTAAAAGCATACGGCTAACAGCAGCTCTAATTCTTAGGAATCTCGTAATTTACAGTAACAATTGTAAAAGGTACGTGTATTTTGATAATAATTCAAACCACTTTCTCAATTTGTATTTTTGTTTCAGGTACTTACGGCACTATGAACCTCATTTGTCAAATGTAGGTCTGAGTAATGTAGAATCGTCACGAACTGTAGCGCAAATATTGTACGATATGAGTGATGGTGGGAGTCACAGGTGACCATCGCGCAAGCTCCAAAGTAACTAAAGTGAAACGAACGGGCGGACGGACGGGCGGGCGGTTGAGTGACCCAGTATTGTGTGTGCTTAAACGATAAGTGTAAAAGTGGAAGTGTACAAATGTTAGTTTGATATGTTGTAGTAAGAGCCTAATTGTTATTTTTATATTATTTAGTAGGTAAAAATGAAGCTTGTGGAACATGCAGAATTAGTTCAGTTTAGCAGTGTTCGTAAAAAGGAAATATGATTTTTGTATTTCGTGCAATTTTTATTTCTCTGAAAGTATTTATTGAGTTTGTGTAGAATTGTAAATAATGAAACAAACAGACATTGACTTGTGCTATATTAAGATAATTAGTTACTTGTTAAACAATACTTGTGATATGGAAGCACATGGTTTAACAGTATTATACGCAAGATGTAAATGTGACTTAGTGGAAAGGTGAATTTCTGAATCTCGTGTCCAACTAGCATGACTAATGCGGTCTTGTATATTGTTAGAAACGAAATCTTACTAACTCGGTCTATTTTCATGTGTTTTATAGTATCCCTCTACTACTTACCAAAATAAAGCACTGTAAAATGTTTACATTTATGAACAATAAAAATGCATTTATTGTATATTTGTATTGAACAGCAACCGTACCCGGTTGACCATTAACTTTATGTCCAGTTTGAAATGTCTATTTTTGATCTTTTTTTAATTAAAAATTTTAGTTAGCATTAATTTTAATTTTTACTAGATTAGTAATAAAAGTTTTAATTTATTATTACATCTGTAATTATATTGTGATTTATATTTCACAGATCCATTCGTAATTGTATCTTTTTGACCTCCCTTGATTTTGGGTAAACTTTTTCAGAACCGAAAAGTTATTCGACAGAAAAAAACTTTCCTTCAGTTGTAAATCGTTGCAAAAAATTCAGCGGTTGAGAGTTTTTATTTCACTTCAATGCACAAACAATATTAGAAAAAATATAACTAAATGTACGTCTGTAAATGACAGGACAATTGTCACATATCAAAAAAGAAAGTGGTACTTTTATATTTGACAAGAGTATTAGAGAAAATAAAGAACGCCCATATCTTTCATGTTGACTACTTCATATTAGTTAAAGTAATTAAGAAAATAAGATTCAGAAAATGTTACTACAATTTATTCAATTCAATGAATTAGAACCTTATTTTCTAATCGATAAAAAATTATATTTTATTAAAAATTATTACATACTTAGATTTTCCCTGTAATATTCACCTGATTTTGTTGTCATCATCTGATCAAGCATTTCTAGTTCGAGTTGGAGGCAGAACTGTATAGTGGAAAAATTTAACCTTTATGCAACGCTCAATTAAAATGAAATTTGCAAATCCACTTGTTACAGTTACTATTGATAGCACTTTCTAAAAATCTATTAAAGAAATGGAAATTTTTATATCCAATTAGTTGTGGGCATTGAACAGCAAGACAACAAATAGTTACTTTACATTTAATAATTTCATTGTTTGTGTAAACATTTGATGATTGTTGGTTACCAAACTACCACACATATTTTTATTTCGTTCTCGAGGACCATAATATAATAATTATTATGAAGCTTTCACAGGCCTTAGAGGCCCATTGCTTTGGTGCGAGACAAATAATGCTCGTACTAATTGCAGTTTGCTACAAAAAAGCAGCTCAAGAGCTACCTATATCTAAAGCGTATTCTTAGTGAGTAAGTATATGATCTGAGATACTATTGTCGCAATTTTATATGATATAATAGATATATTACTTTTCGCCCGATGGTTTAATAATAGAAGCAATCATAAATGTTCTTGTATATTTACTGTCCACTGTATGTATGCAAAATGTCTAGTATACATTTTGAATAAAACATTGTCTTTGTCTGCTCTTTATCATACGACCATTTTACAAATTATCTGTAAAGTTTTAGTAGTTTTCTTTATCAGTTTTTGTTATACTAACGTATCACTCGGACTAAAATTCGTGGGAGGCGAATTAACGAAGATTTTCTGGAACTAAAGTCAACCTTGGTAATTTTTCGTGTTGTGGTACGTGTTAGTGATTTTTATGAAATTGGCTGTTCTGTGCGTCAAATTAAATACTATTTTTTTATTTGACACTAAAAAGCTCTTTTTGTTTGTTATTTCTAGCTTTATTTCGTTTGCAAAATTTTTATTATCTATTTTACGATCAATTTGCTTGGGCAGTTCTTCTACGAAGTGTAAAATTACCACTGGAAAGTTTTTAATTTTACTAACTCGGAAGAGCCGAAGCTAACCGACTGCAACCTGTACGTCTGCCAGCGCCAGTGTTTCTCGAAACAACAAGCGAAGGCCGTGTAAGTGAATTTTCTTGTGCTTTTCTAATTCACCTTTTATATTTCAAATAATTTCACAATAACCACGCTGTTCTTGTTTTTTGTGTAAGTTAACCCTATTGATTTATAATATTTGTGCTTGGAGATGTTCTGGTAATGGATGTGTTAAAAATTTACCATTGTGCATACGGGGTCAGATTGAGTGCATACCTTTTGCGACATGTCTGGAGAAAATTACGGGGATCTTGTTATCTCGAAACCTGGCTCCTTTCCGCACAGTTTCTTTCATAAATAATTCCGCTTGTACGTCAGTAGCATAGGTGAAAGATTAGGTGGGGAATTTTCCTTTATCATCTGCCTTAACGTAGCAATTATCGGCCAAAATGGTAAAACTGGGCCCCGTTCGGAAACGGCCTTTAGAAAATTACAAAATGGAAATTACCACGCACGAGTTCTTCGTTTGACCTTCGTTAGATTAATAATTCTTTGTCTTTCCGAAGTTTACTGTCCGGGATTCGTGGGAATCGCCCACTCAATGTTTTCTTTCATGGCCATGCACTTCATTCCCAGGGACATTTTATTCGCTACAGCCTCCGAAAATGTTTATTTGCTTCAACTCTTGATTGCAACACATGCACGCATTTATTATGTTAGTTAAATGCACGGCGTTCACGCGTGCACTTCATCGGAAAACGCATCTCTCTTTTCTCGGAACTATTTTCGTGATTTTAGACGTGTTGCAAAAGATTCGACTTCCCTTTACCTTCCATTGTTCGAACACCTGGCTACTGTGCCTAGTAAACATCCTTGGAATGTGGTTGGGACCTTGAAGCCCCAATGCGCCGCCCATGGGGTCGTTGACCCCGCGTCCAATTTATTGCCCTTGTTCCGCTGGTGTGCACATCCAGGTACTCTCTGGGAACTACGAACAAAAATGCATTTAATCGCGTACTTGCTGGGGAAGTTCAAAATTTTAACTTGTAGGTTAACAAAAATGACAATAGAATACACCCTTCCTCTGAGTAACCATAAAAACAATATTCAGAACAATTGTTTTTGCACACAAATTTTGTTTCTATGCAACCAGGGGGTGTCTGAAATTTTGATAAGGTGATTGTTGAAACGTATGTATATTGGGTGTGACCAGAAGTGTTAAAGCCACCTTCTTAATTTTTCAGGATGTGATTGGGAAAATTTTCGATTTTGACAGAAATACGCGATTTGCAGGACCTCAGAATTACACCATTTCGGTCTTTATGTGCGTGTGTGTATGTAGACGAGTTAACTCGAAAGTTATTGGGCCAATTGTGATGGAATAGCCAAACTCAAACCTAACAGGTTTTCAAAATTATCCAAAATGGATGTTAACGTGTTTTTTTACTGTTATTTTTGCCAAACAGCTAGTGTTTTTCTTTGAAAAGTGTATTTCAAGAATAATTTTGAATATATATTGTATATAATTAATTGATTTTGACCGGAGAGTTGTACCCCCCTACCCCACCCTCGCGTAAAACATTTGCAACGCCGCATTTTCATATTCACATGTTTCGTCCAAGCCATGAATATATTCCCTAAACAATTGTTTTTTCACCTTCATTGATTTTTTGCGGTAATGAATGTTAGATTGCCTTGATGCACTCTAATTGAGGTCTCGTAGTCTATTTTTGAAATGAACAATATCGTTTTTAATACATGTATTCGTAGAACGATCATGCGAAGGTTGATTTTCAAAGTTGTACTCCTTGTTTACTTAGAAATCCATAAAGCTGCCTTTGACAAGGCACTGTTGAAGCCCCTTGAACAGGGACAAAACGAGCTGTACGTGGAGGAAAAGAGATACACGTACGCAACACTAATAATGGTTAATTTACTTATCGCAAAACGTCACAATAAATATGTTTTTGTAATGTTTAAAATCTCCGCAAATTTTTAATTCTCTTGTAGAAATACCATCGATTGGATAGTTTATATCTTTTTATTGAAAACAAATTACAAAGACTGCAATTTAACTTGGTAAGTTTTTCTGGCTCGGACATAGTTTATTATTTTCACGCTAGGTCGAAGCAGTCATTTGTTTCCAAGATGAGTTGGTGTTTTGTTTGATCATGTGTGAATCATTTATTTCTAAATATCAATTTGTGTGATAAGCTTTGAGGGAAGCGTGAACGCAGAAAAACCGGTATTGTTGATTGCTTGTACCGAGAAAATTACACAGCTGTGCTTATCGAGAATACACAATTATATTTTAAAACCAAGGGCCCAATACGATACCAAATAATAGCAATTTTGTGCAACCTAAATTTAGGCATTACGTGATTTGATTGGGTCTTTTAAGAACTAGTTCACCAGCGTTTACGTTTAAGTCGCTTCAGTCATATAACTTGGCGCATGTAAAATCCGTTATCAAATTCCTAACCTAAATGATCCTTTTGTTTTGTATCAACATAAGAAAATGTTGCTATTTCATGTTTGTTGAAAATTGTGATATTGTCTAATTAGAAATTGTATTTTGACAGCAGTAAAATTAGAAAATTAGTCACTAAACGATTTGTCTAGAAAATATACAGTGTATGCATATAGTGAGTGTTCCTCGCTATTTCGTATTATGTTTAGGGAAAAATTATATTTATTATAGATTATTAGTAAAGTGATTGGAATTTGAAATATCTTTTTTTTAAGGATAAGAAAAATTAATTTTTTGTACCTTGATGATATTAAAGAAAAAGTGTAATATTGGAAGTTATTCATAATAAAAGTGGAGTGCATAAGCTAAAATTATTTTCATGTATGTAGGAAATTTGATTGGCACTGTACAAATTGTATTTTAAACGAAACATTCTGTGTAATTTATGATTTCCAAAATGTTTCATGTGGACCTAAACTGAAAGGAGGTTTCCCTACAGCTATTATAATAACATACAAATATAAACCAAACAGTTCAAATTTGCTGATAAAATTTATTCAGCTTTAATCTTCACAATTAATTGGTTAGTTAAAGCTGTAGGAACCGCTATTGTGCATCTCTAGTTAAACATATTTTACCCCAAATAAACGTAGTAAAAAATTACGTATGGTTCTTTAGGAGGGATAGATAAAAGGTCTCGTTCGTCATTTTCTTATCTATACCTACCTGCCCTTCTCTTGTATTTTACATTGAAGAATTAATTATTTATATTTGCGATTTTCTGATTATTATTATGGTTGTAATTGGAAATACCCACTGCTGGAAGTAACCAAATTCAAGGACTAAAGAAGTAAAAATGTCAAAGATACAACTTTTAATCTCAAAAATTGTTAAGACCTTTAAATCCTTTTGGATCCTGCCCCCATACTTAAATTTATGTGTGTTAAAACAGATATTTAAAAGTTACAAATAGCAAAAAAATCACAAATAAACTTATTTCTTCTGTTTGAAGTCATAATTTATTATTTATTTAAATTCTTGTTAACTGAATAATTACCACCACCACTAACTTCTCATCTATAAAATGTAGATAAATAATACATTTTTAGTAGCTTAACATTTCTGTGGCTGCTGCACCGTTAGATGCTTTTTCAGCATATACTAACTCGCAAATATTTTTTATCTGTAAAATCATTTGTATTTATATATCCAAACAGGATTTCAAAATCTCTTGAGTGTTCACTAAAATGAGAGTCTAGGTCGCCAATATTTTTTTAAACTAGCATAAAAAATACTCGCAAAATATTCAGAACATAAAAGGAAAAGGAAGACCTTGTTCAGTCCAAACCGAGCACCCGGTATATATGAAAATAATTTTATGCTATTCGCCACTTTAACATAAATACATTTATGTTTGCATATTTTTCTAACTTTGATAATGTATTGAGGAAATTTGTACTAAGTGGAAATCCAGTATATAGATAAATTGACAGCAAGTCATTTCAGTTGCTTTAAATCACTGAAAAGGAAGGAGTATTAATTGGACAACCCGTTCTGTCATAGTTACTCACACCTAAGGAATTTTTACAACTAATTTTCCAACTCTAACCAACATCATATATGACGGGTAGATGTAAAAAAAATTTACTCGAGCATGACTAAGGGATTATAACGATGTGTTTTATGAAGGTATTAAAGTCAACATTTCAACTTTATAGTTTAAACTTTGATATTAGAGAAAATACAATTGTAAACCATGCAGTTGAACTTTTCTTCTCTGTCCGACGCGTGTAGAGTTAGCGTCCTGTCCAGCACACGTGCAGAAGGGCTCACAGAATCTACTCCTTTATAGGTAATTAACAGGCCATTGGCCTATAAGCAGAAGAAGAGTAAAAACTTTGCTTCGGTCTCGCAACGTCTAATTTAAAAATGAAATGTTGGGATTGAGGACAAAATATATTTGTTCCACTTCGTTTGTTGGGACTACATTTAGTTAAAAGCATCAAACATTCTTGTTTAAAAAAAATAAATGCTATATTTATTAATAAAGTGGAAAAAGGGAAAGAGTTGTGTACTCTGGCAACTATTAGCGGGTTCTAGGTCATTTGCTCGCCACCGATTGCTGTATAGCTCGCAGAGGGTGATGCTCGCTGGGAGCGATGCTCGCGAAGACAGTTGCTCGCTAGGAGCGATGCTCGTGAAGACAGTTGCACGCTGGGTGCGATGCTCGCAAAGACAGTTGCTCGCGAAGGCAGTTGCTCGATGCAGCGACGTAAAAAAACTAGTTTATATTTTGTTTGGGGATCTTCGTTTTTAAAATAATTAAACACATCTTTAGCATTATTATTAAAAGATTTACTAATAATTTCCGATCCCATAGGTATAGGAAGAGTATTATTATTATATTTAAATAGAGATTTTTTAAGAAAATTTCGTTTATGGAAGTGGTCTGAGTGGATAACTGTATTTAAAATTTTTGGAAACTCAAAATGCTGTTTCTGTTTGTATAAAGCAATGTTATCGATCTCTTATGCAGATATTACTTAAAAATACATATCACAGAAGAATTAGATACACTTTTAGTGCATTTCGTTAGGAACAAAAAAAGTAATATTACACTACGAATTCAAATACAAGAACAGACAACCCTAAATTTCTTAAAGGAATGCTGACAGATAGTATTTTATTTTAAAAATAAATTGTTTGTCGAGCATCTATCTGGTGAGCATGGCGAGCATAGAGACCCGCGAGCAAAGGGCAGGCGAGCAAGAGGACGGACACGCTGTAATCTGTTATTATAATATTTTGTTTTGTAGGATTTTAAATAATAATCAATTTAATAGTAGCATCGGCTTCTATGGGTTCAAACCTTTTTAACCAACAAATAAAAATGACAAATTATTTAGTTTCAAAATAAGCAAAATATTTCACTCATACCTATCAATCTATGTACACAAAAACAAGTTTAAAGCGCCATCCTAAGTAGGAAACTTTTGTTCCATTTGACTGACCTTGTATCTCTTAAACCATCTCGGAGATTCCCCGTGGTGTGTGTACCTGCTGTAATGATGTATCTATAAATAATAATTTTTTTCGCCCTTTTTACAGCAAGTGAAGGCCTGCAAGCTGTGACTGCACTGACTGGATCGAGAGGGATTTTTTGGCTGCATTTGTCAACCCACCACAACGGAGAGCCCCAGGCAAGCGGGGCCACAAGCTCGTGTTTCGGGGAAGGACAGTGCTCCCCCCGCCAAGCGACGCTGGGTCCCTCCTTCTACTTTGCGCAACCAACAAGATGCTCTTACTCTCGAGTCTCGTAACGACCTGGTTTTCCGTAAGGTTCGTGGCATCCTCAACAAGCTCACCCCGGAGAAGTTCCAGAAGCTGAGCGATGACCTACTGCGCACTGAGCTAACTTCTCACAACATACTCAAAGGCGTTATACTGTTGATCTTTGAAAAGGCCCTCGATGAGCCCAAATACTCGTCTATGTATGCACAGCTGTGCAAGCGGCTGTCAGAGGAGGCCCCCAACTTTGAACCTTCCAACTCTCCCTGTACATTCCGCCTGCTGCTGCTCAACAAGTGCAAGGCCGAGTTCGAGAGCCGGTCCGAGCTGCTCGACAAGCATGCGTGCGACCCAAACCTGGACGAGGACGAGCGGCGGCAGCTTGCCAAGCGCAAGATGCTGGGCAACATCAAGTTCATCGGCGAGCTGGGCAAGCTGGAGATCCTGTCGGAGAGCATCCTGCACCGCTGTATTCAGGAACTGCTGGCCTCCCGTCGGGGGGACGACCCCTCCGAGGATCTGGAGTGCCTCAGCCAGATCATGCGCACCTGCGGCCGCATCCTGGACTCTGACAGGGGCAAAAAGCTGATGGAACAGTACTTCGAGCGCATGTTATCGTTGGCCGATAACTCAGATTTACCGCCGCGGATCCGATTTATGCTGAAAGATGTCATCGAGCTACGACGAGACAACTGGGTGCCGCGCAAGGTCGCCATTATTGAAGGGCCCATGCCCATCCATCAGATAAGACCCACCGATGATGACCGGCCTGGTTATCGTAGGTAAGTTGACGGCCAACTTATATGCACTTCATGTTTGGAATCTCTTTGCTACTAATGTTGACTATAACAAAACAAAACTTTATATTTTAAAAAATTAGAAATTTTTTGATGCTAATGTTGATCTAAAAAAATTTATTTGATTCCAGTTTAAAGCACCAACTTAAATTTTAACTTGAAAACCTGTAGTGAATTCCAGGTTGAGAGTACAGTACAGGCTCTTATGGACTAGAGTATTGCTATTTCTCCCCAGAAAGTTGTTTTCAAGTTTTCAAAGTTAAGCAATCAATCAAAATAAACCCTTTTGTATTGCACACAGCTTATCTGCTACTAATACCTTGCCCGAGGCGATCTTACCTGTTATCTTTTGATCAATGGTTCTCAAACTGCATTTTATTTGTGTTAATTTTTACTTGCATCATAAATGAAAATTACCCGAGCAATTTTTATTAGTAAAACATTTTTGTTGTAGCTAGCACAGAATTAAAAAGCGAGAATATAAGGACAATTAATTAAAGTAGAAATTATATTTTCACGGTTTTGATAAGCAAAAAGTTAACATGTTACTATTAAATATGACTGTATAAATCAGTGGTTCTTAACCTTTTTAAGTTGCGACCCATATTTGAGAAATACGTTCATGCCGTGTCCCAAAGAAAAGCCAAATTTTTACATTACCTTTTTTTTTTTAGATCATGTTTAAACAATTTTCTTCAATTTTACAATGATGACCTTTTTTAACTCGCATATAAAAAAAATTAATAATAAAAAACAAAGGTACGTTTCGATCCAAGGGACATTTAATTAATAATCACGTGTTTTTAATAATTTTTATTGATTAAATTAAAATATATTTTTAAACTTATTGAAAATAAATGGAGTAAAATATTTAGTTTTAACTTATTCCTAAAAGAAATAATACACATCAATACAAATGTTAAGTTTTTTACATTTTAAATGCAAATCGTACCTTTTTAATGAAAACCTTGTGCTTGAATACATTTTGAAAGATCTTCAAACCTCGGTCGAATGCTCGTCAAGGTGCGCCTTATATCTATTTCAGGGTGTAACTTGTTCTTCCGGTATTTGTTTTTTTTTTTTATCAAACCAGCCTCACACATATATGTTGTTGAGAAGGGCAATAACACTTGTTCGGTTCCCAACAATAATCTTTCATTTTTTGTATATGTTTGAGTTTGCCGACACACGTGGACCGAAGGGCCGTGGCCCCCTGTCGATAAACAGGAAACGGCCCCACGTGAAGGTCCACTCTTCGGACAACATTACTGTCAGTGCTGGTAATAATTTAGTTATTCGGCCATGTGCGGGTTCCTAACGGACACATGGTATAGATTTGCGTAAGATTTATTAGCTGACAATAGCGTGGGGCGGTTCTTGTTATAAGGTTTAGTTTGTAGTTTTAGAAAATTTCTCCGCCCTCTTCGGAGGCTCCATTTATTATTACGATTTGAACATTCGCAGGGAGCAGACCTTTATCTGTCGCCTTCTCCTGTGTTGTATCATTCTTATACCATAGTGATCAGTTAATAAAGTGTTATACTAAAATCAACAATTGCTCATTGTATTAATTCTTTTGTTCGTTCTGTTTAATCAGACAATACGTAAACTCTTTTGAGAAAAGTCTGTGAACGTATACGTAAGCATCGCGTATCCACCAACACTTTTAATGCTTCCTTAACAATTATTGGATTTTCGGTTCTCAGTTTTAACCAGAAAGCACATAAAGATTCAGTGTTTTTGTCGAAATTGTATCGAAGTGCTTGGTCACTCTGTATTTCTATTAATTGTTCTTGAAATTGATTAATATTGAGAAATTCCTCCTGCCAATCACTTACATCAAAATTATTAAATGGCATTCGAACTCAGTTATATTTGAAACTATGTACTGCTGGGAAATATCGATCAGTCTGCTATTAGTTTTTCTAAATGATTAATAATAATTTCTTGTTTTTCTAAATCTGTGATATCAATATTATTGTCTTCAACAAGTAAATTAAGAGTCGGGAATGAAGCAAGTTTCTTTCCTTTAACCTTATTTCTCCATAATTTGAGTTTATTTGTAAAACATGTAATTTTTTCAGTCAATTCAATAATAGCATGTTTACGTCCTTGCATAGACCTATTGAGATTCTTTATTTCAAATAAAATATCTGATAAATAAGCATCTTAAGTAATCTACTTCAACTCGGAGAATTTAGGTGCTAATGGGTGTTTCTTTTCTATCAAAAATATTTCGACTTCTGTCGGTAATGATGAAACTCTTTGATTAACCTTACCCCGGGACAGCCGCCTATCTTCAGAATAATATAATAAATGTTCGCATTCTGCACCAAATTCACTGTTCACTGTCTAGAACTGGCAACATGGGAGGACCAAGTCCCATAAGATTAACATTGCCGTATCTTACCAGTACTATACTACCAACCTGAAATACACTTCTGTGATGATTATTGCGGAATGTCATTTTTATTTTTTTATGGCAATAATTTCTTTCTAATTGATGATTTTAAAATATTTTAAGGATTTCTAAATGTATGAAATATATATTAAACTGGTCTAGGAATCTTCTGCTTAATCCCAAACGTAACTACCAGGGTGTCTCAAATTAAGTAGCATATCATCATTGATATGTTTCTTATAACTTGTTGAATACAATTTAACAAATTATCCATTAAACTAGTGCAAATATAAAACAATTGGTAAAATATTAATGGTGTTTTTCCAAATTAAGTTAAAGAAAGTACCTTACAATAATCAAGAAAAATGTAGTAGAATTATAACTAATTACATTTCTAAAAGGAATTGCCAGAGAAATATATTTACAAATATACGCTAAAATATAGGGGAGTTGAATTTTGTTTGTGGGATGTTCTCAATGACAGTTAACTAAAAATAACAAAATATCATAGAAGAATTCAAAACATGTTGTAGGTGGCTGTGCCTCTACTCAAAGAAAAAATGTTTAAAGATGTGCATAAAGATTTGCAAACAAGGAGCCCATTTTAAATATTTGTTGTGCTTATTTTTCATTAGAAGGATGTACAGTAGAATCCCTGTAGTCCTGCATATCTACTAATCTGGCATTAAAATGGCTAGGTGGGAGTTAAGGTAGAGGAGACGGCACTCCCAGTTTTTTAATAGTACCGGATTAGTAAGATTCTACTGTATTTGTACTGTTATGCTATGTTTCCATGCAATAAAAAATTGAAGGTATTGATACTAGACAAAAGAATTGCTAGAAGTAATGAAATATTATTGATTTAGTATTGTTTGATGATGTCTTCATTAAATTGTATTTAACACATTTGCATGAAGGAAGAAGGCATAGACATAATTGGTTAACATAAAGGGTATCAACTTGAAAACGTTTCCACAACATGGAGGGTGAATAATCGTGGCTCATAAGGTAACCTTTCCCATTCAATTCCTCAGGTACTAGACATTCCAACAAAAAAATAAATTGAAATGGCAACACCCACATTGTGATACCCCATTGAAAAGCTCTTACAAAATGCTATTCAATAGTACCAAACATTTCTTCTCCGACTCGTTTAGTAAAAATTAATAAATAAAACTCCAAAGATTCTGAACCAATTACTGTAATTCATATTTCAAAATATTAGATTAAATGTTCAAACTGATTTCCAATAATAGTAAAATCTCTTCTTCTTCGACCTTGTCCCCTCAGAGGTTGGTTGTTCTCAGACGCCAATATTCTCTATTCTCCCAGTTGTCTTCTTCCAAACCCTTTTCTTGCACTGTTTGGTGTATGTATAGTTTTCATTTGACGGCTGGTCGTTCTCTTTTTTTCCTCGTGGAAGCCACTGTAGGATTTTCTTCCTTCATCCATTCTTTGAACGTGTCTGTAATATCTTAGTGCTTTGTTTTCTAACCTTTTCGTAAAGGTGGCCCCATAAAAGGAAGTCCAGTGGGGTTAAAACTTGGAGATCTTGGAGGCCGTTATATTTTTCTGAAACAAGTTAGGAAAAAAATGTTTGCTTCCATTGAACAATGTTTTGTAAGAAATTTTCGTTGGGGTGTCACAAGGTGGGTGTTATCATTTGAAATTTGTTTGTTAGGGTACCTAAAGCCTAAGGGGTTGAATACGGAAGGTTACCTTATGAATCATGATAATTCCCCTTTCGTGTAGTAGAAACGTTTTCTAGAAAAGTTCAATACCTATTTTACTGCCAAAGATATAACACATTGTACGACTTCAAATTGACATGCAGTATACAGGTCCCGGGTTGTGCACATTCGTTGCCCGTTCAGGTACGATCAGGAGAGTTAAGGCAGCGTGAGCTCCGGTCAGTACTTGGATGGATGACCCGAAGGTTGCGTTAACGCGGCGCGTCTCTCCCACGAGGATTGATCCCTATGGGAGAGTAGAACAACAACCCCCCTTATGGGGGAGGCCCTTTCCCAACAATGGGACGTTGCGGGCTAATAAAAAAAATAAATAGCTTCCACCAGATTTTTTTAAATTAATATTGAAGTATGTTACCAAATATTGTATGTTTTTAAAATCATTGGGAAATTTCCTATTTAAGCACCTGCACATAATAAAAAATGGCTGTAGTAGTGATTTGGAAAAAACCAAACCTTATATTAAATGTAAACTGTGGAAAATCTCTTACCACCACGATATTTAGAGCACCTACATATGCATTTCGATTACTAAGCTGCCATCATTAGTAGGAACTTGAACTAACTAAAGTAACTTGGTTAAGAAAATACCTATGGAGATAAAGTCCTTCACCAAGTCAACAATGGAAGCCTATATCGTGGTGGTAAGGGGTTTTCCCAAATTTATTTACTTAACCACTGTCTCCAATCAGTGGTTAACCTTTTATTACTGTTTTAAGTTGCCTTAAAAAACTGTTTCTTGTTTTTAAATGGCTAATAATAATGGAGCTATAGAAGCCAGAAAATATCAGAACGTTTTGTGTACTCTATACAGGGTGTCCCAAAACTCATGGGACATAGAGCTACCACGTATTCTAGAGGTCAAAAGAAGTCGATTGGACCCAACTTTGTCATATACCAAAATGTACCGTTTGCCCGTGAGAGGAGTTCAAAGTTTACTTAAAAAATCACATTTTTGTATGCTGTTCAGAAACGTGTGAACCAATTTTAATGAAATTTGGTACCTGGGCACTTCAAAGGAAGCCACTACTATCAGTAACGAAAGAAACCCAAATAAAATTGGAGAAGGGTTAAAACCACCCCCACCCCCTGATAAATTTGTTCAGAATTTTTTTAAGGATTATGATACGATTCTATGTTTTTTTTAAGGTGAAGACTTATTCATTAGCTTCATTTTTTGACTCTTGTAAAAACTCCGTAATTCCTATAGTTTCGAAGAAAAAAAATGTTTACTCAAACACTGATAACCAAGGCTCGGATTTATATGCACGCTAAAGTTACAAAATATGCCGTATTATATGCAAAATATGCAGCATTATATGCAAAATTAAAAAGTAAAAGTTGCAAATCATTAAAATTCATTTTATTATTATTTACTATAATATTTATCTACAACAACAAGCCCAGAAAAATACAATATTAAACTAATACTTAAAATTACGTAAAAGTAAAAATAATATTAGATAAAATAATAATTATAGAATTATTGCTATAGACGTAGGTATTTATTCTTTATGTTTGATACAATTCTAACTATTAATTATAATATGTTTCCCAAAAGAACCCAAAAGAAACGACTGCCTTTTGTCAGATAATATACATTTCGTTTCATATGAAATGCACCACCCATTAAATATGTGGTAAATCGACCGATTCCCCCTGACAACATCCGCTTTGTTAACCTAGGTATTTCTTAGAACCTTTTAACTGGTCAGCTGGTCACTAAGCTGGGTCTAATTAGCTAGGTTTTCCTGGTTAAATTTTCATAAACAGGTAAACACTAATTCTTGGAAATTCCTAAAATCCAGCAGTGGTTTAGTCGAAGCAACCCAAAAATTTTAAATTTTGAGAATTTAGTGAAGAAAAATGCTTGAATATGCATTTAATGCAAATGTATGGAGCAAAACACTAAAATATGCAAAATTAAAATGGTGTCATTTACATGCATTTCACTAGACACAGATAGATACAAAAGCATTTCGTTGGCATATCGATACTTTACAATATGCATTTTGCATAAAATCCGAGCCTTGCTGATAACCGATATTATTATTGCAAGTTTAATTGTATTACAAAATTTAGTTGGCCGTAGACACAAAAATAAAACTTTTTTACAACAAATGTTCAATGTGACCTCCACCTTCATTGATGCAGAGGTCAACAAGACGTAAAAAAATTGAAATGCACCCTTCTTAAAACATCGTCGTTTTCTCGTTGTGCGTTTACACCATTTCGAATTCTGTCCCAGAGTTGTTCAGCATTATTAATTTGTACCTCGTATACTTTTGTTTTTAACGCTCTCCATATGAAGAAGTCACAAGGATTTAAATCTGGAGACCGCGGTGGCCATTGAATGGGTGCTTCTTGTCCCCTACCAATCCATCTACCAGCAAATTGTTCATTTAGATATTCTCTTACGGCACGTGCAAAATGAGGTGGTGCACCGCCGTTCATGAAAAACATATTTTGACGCAAATTAAGGGGCAAGTCTTCCAATAACTCTGGCAAAGTTTCTTGGAGAAAAAGAAGGTAACTAGCGCCATCCAGACGATCAGGCAATCGGAACGGTCCAACCAAAAAATTGTCGATAATTCCAACCCAGACATTAATTTTAAATTCTCGTTGATAATGTCTAGCTTTAGCAGCATGTGGATTTTCATCTGCATAAATATGTTCATTGTGTAGGTTTGTCATGCCACGGCGCGTAAAACAAGACTCATCAGTAAACAAGATATTAGTGTGGATATTAGTGTGGAATCCATCGTCGACTACTCTGCGTTCCCGAATAATTTCTGCAAAATTTAAACGTGAGTCGTGGTCAAGTGGCAATAATTCTTGAACTGGCTGGATGTGAAAAGGACGAATTAATTGATCGACAAGGATCCGACTTACAGTGCTTTTTAGAATCCCAGTTTCATGTTGCAATATTCTGGTACTGATCTCAGGATTGTTATCAATCCTTTGAAGAACTGCTTCTTCCACAATGGGTATTCGGGCTTGTCGAGGTCTTCCACTGTTAAATCTGGCTGGCTGCAAACTTCCTGTTTCTCGAAGACGACATTCGATACGAGCAAAAGTTTTGTGATTTGGAATTCTTCGATTTTGATATCTCTCTCGATACACGCGGACACTCTCGCGGCAGTTACCTTGACAGTATCCAAGAACTAATAACATGTCGGTCTGCTCATTGAAAGGGAAATCCATATTTGATAGCGACAAAAATAACAGCAGCAACAACAACAACAACAATTAACCCAGCAAGGATGGTTACAATAACAAAAAAGAATACAAAAGCAACAAACAGTGAACAATTATTGAAAAGTTTACTGTCAACAATCAGCTGAGATGATTATGAATTTGTTTCCTATCAAAATTATCACCTTCGTTTTATTTTTGTGTCTACGGCCAACTAAATTTTGTAATACAATTAAACCTGCAATAATAATATCGGTTATCAGTGTTTGAGTAAACATTTTTTTCCTTCGAAACTATACGAATTACGGAGTTTTTACAAGAGTCAAAAAATGAAGCTAATGAATAAGTCTTCACAAAAAAAAAACATAGAATCGTATAATCATCCTTAAAAAAATTCTGAACAAATTTATCAGGGGGTGGGGTGGTGTTAACCTTTCTCCAATTTTCTTTGGGTTTCTTTCGTTACTGAAAGTAGTGGCTTCCTTTGAGGTGCCCAGGTACCAAATTTCATTAAAATTGGTTCACACGTTTCTGAACAGCATACAAAAATGTGATTTTTTAAGTAAACTTTGAACTCCTCTCACGGGCAAACGGTACATTTTGGTGTATGACAAAGTTGGGTCCAATCGACTTCTTTTGACCTCTAGAATACGTGGTAGCTCTATGTCCCAGGAGTTTTGGGACACCCTGTATAAATCAAACACAAAAAAACAATAGGTCACAATATTTTCAGATTGGCATTGAATTACACAACTCTTACAATTCCTGAGATTATAATAGTGATGGTTGATTTTGATACAGCACATAGGTTAAGGCTAAACCAAATTAAAGGGACTACAACTATAAGCTCTTTTTATAAAATAGGCCGTTCATATGCTGTACATGTACTGAAATCATTAATGTATGATAGTATTTCTTTAATTTTTGATAACGAATATAATAATGTAATACTTAAATAATCCATTCTGTTTATAACTGCACCATACAGATGCCACAAGCATGTACGTTGATAGGTCACATGCATCCAAATTTTTCCGAGTAAACCTAAACTTGTGCTTCTTTTAAAGGGATCGTAACCAAGATCGGGACCAGGATAGGTCGAACATGTCCGAATTATTCCGCCATCCCATGAAGATGAGGGGTGGCATCGAAGACATGCTCATGGGCTTCAACATGAGCTCATCCACCGCCAATCTCATCCCAACCCATCCGTTCAGCCCCAACGGCTATGGCAACCAACGCGATGGGGGATTCAGGGCCCACAACAACCAACGTTCCGGATTCGGCTACAACAACCAACGGGGTCAATACAAGCACAATCAAACAAACAGCAACAATCAGTTCAACAACCAATCGAACAAAGAGCTAGCACCTCGTTTCAAAAAGAACCTCATAGTTGCGCACGAGCAAGACCTCGGCGAAGTGCAACTGAGACCTTCCGCCAATTCCATGCTGTTCAACAAGGCGTCCATGAAGAGCAGCAATATTATGAATAATAGACCGGCTGATCCTCAACTGCCACCTCCATCCACATTAAAGCAACCACCAGCGCCACTACTGAAAGAGCCTTTGCCTATCAAACAAGCCTCATCGGAGAAACCTAAGCAAGGCAAAAAGGATAAGGTAGGAAACTGTTTCCTCTACTTGGGCGTGACCACCATTGTTTATTAATGATTTACATCGAGCAATAAGGCAGACACATTTTTGTAACCTAGTTTAGATGTCGTAACTGATTGCTAACTGGTCTAATTACTACCACATTATTATTTATTTTGTTGAAGAAGCAGAAAAGGTTCACAAACCAATAAGCTACATTATTTCTACCATAAAATATTCATTCTTGTGTAAACTTTTAACCGACCAACAGAAGTCTCAAGTGGTTCTGTTATGAAAAAACTACCAGTTGATGGTACTTTCTGCCCTCTAACATACAAATTATGGAATTTGTTGTAACAGCTGTAAAATCAACACTTGCAAACTTTTCACATTTTCACGTTCAGCCCACCACGTTCAAAAATAAGTGTTTTGTTATGTAAATAAAAAAAAACAAGGGAAATTAATTTTACAGCATCAAGTAATAATGGTGGACTCTTGTGATCGATGTTTCACCTCAGGTTGATGTACACGGGAAAACTCATTCAATTTTCATGGTTCCTCTTTGTCTATTGCTCATTAATCAATAAGTAGAACATTAAAACTAGTTTTTTTTTTCTTTAATTCAAACCACTTAGTTTTATAACAAGTAGCTCTTAGGTAACTTTTATGCAATTTAATTCAAACTAAACATATTTTAAAGTTTATATAATTTTTGTTACACAAGGATCGACCCTCGAGTCGCTCCGTGTCAGATGATGATGATGATGATGACAACAGTAACTTGACAAGTGGAACCCCTTTCAAAATTCTATTTAATATCATTTAATTTTTTGAGTGACTTGTCATATTTACTTTGACAGTTTTTCTTTATAATTTGCTCTAGCCTGCCTGCAATAGTACCAGAGTAGGAATTCTTCAAGCAGATTTTAAGAGTTTCTGTCTAATGGTGTAATCAAATTTTGTGAAAAAATTGCTGAACATATTTATACATTGAAATAAAATACACACCTTACATACAGTAGGACTTACTTATGTTTATGTAACTGCTCACCTACTAGACGTATATGATTTTATCTTGTGGGCAAAATGGGACACCATGAGCGACGAATACTAAATTTTTGTATCTTTCCAGGGTCCAAATAAAGAAGAGGTATTAAAGAAATTCGTAGTCCTCCTAGAGGAGTATTTCAAAGGGGACATAGACATCATACAGGCAGTTATTTCTTACAAAGAGCATAAAGTACCCGATAAGTTTTCAAAAGATGTTGTTGTTTCTGCTCTAACACTTACGTTAGATAAATCAGGTATGTAGTATTATTTTTTTTTGTTTTTATTTTTCCCGGTAAGCAGACACTCCCGTTATGGTCCCAGATTGGACCATCCTTACTCCCGCACCCTCCTTTTCTAGAACTCAATCTAAACAAGTGTTTTACTGCAATTTCAGATCAAGAGAGGGAAAAGGCAATCAAGTTCTTAGCCAGCATGCGAAAAGAAAACTTGGTAAACGCAGGCACAATGCAAGACTCCTTCAAAGTGTTGTGCAACTCTCTGGAGGAGCGGGAGAATGAAATCACAAAGGTCACGGGCGCAACTGCCACGTTATTAGCGGTCGGCGTGACCGAGAACCTAATGTTGCTCGCGGACGTAGCAACGCTGACTGATAATGGAGCTTATTATCCGCTGTTTTTACTGATCCTGCAACAGCTTCATAAAGTACAAGGGAAGAACGAACTAACCGAGCTGTTCAACAACAGCAAAGTCAATTTGCTGTCCCAGTTACCCGAAAGCGACAAGACTAAGATGAGATTAGCAGAGATCCTCGAGGAGCGGGATCTCACCTTCTTGTACCCTCCACTTCGCATCCAAGCAGAGCTCACCAAACAGCTGCAAGCCGATCCCAACCCACAACAGTTCTACAAATGGATCAAGGAGAACCTCGACGCTGCCAATTACACTGATCCAGGATTTATAAACGCACTTATGACCGTTCTGCTCAAATATATCACACAGGTAAGGAATCTCGTTGCAACATTGTTTTATATTTTAATGTAGACATGTTCAGTCAAAATAATGTAGTAGGGGTAGTAGAATTTGGGGGGGGGTAGAGATACTCGGCAAGCGGACCGTTATTGACTTTTTTTTTTTTACTAACTCCTGGTTTCCCCTTAATCATCTCTACTCTCCTGTCCATCCTCTTCATCTTCCCTACCAAACCTTCCTAACCTGATGAATACTGAGATGTCTGTCCAAGCAAGGGAATATAACTCTGTGTTTGTGAAGCGTCCTTAGTGTCTCAGTCACATAGATGCTCTACATTCTCATAGGAAGTGGAGGGCAGTTTCCTCATGCCTGACGTATCGGATCCTCCTTGAATCCTGATAGATTTAGGTGTCTTCTAAGTCTGCAGTGCCCTGTAAAGACTCCTATAAATAGATTTAGAGTCTTCCCCAGTAGTCAGACGGATTTAGGTTTCTCTGGGCTGCTTATGAAGAATTTTGCTTGTCTGCAGCCATCGATCCTCCTTTTTGTTGTATGTCCATTCAATTAGGAATGATGTGACCTGCTGCCTTCAAATCCCTAGAAAGGGTTCCAGTCCAAAGGAGCTTGGCAAGTTCGTCCATCTTCGCTTGCTAGGAACCCCCAGTACCCAAGTCAAAATAATAACCCAATTGATTTGATTGAAAAGTTATCCTTAAAGCACTTTAATAATTGTAAATAAATGTAAATGTATTGAAAGCAAATATTTGTAAGAAGTATATATTCATAATGAAGGACCACCAGGCACAGCTTGTGCAAACCACAAAAAGGGAAAACGTCTAAAAAATCCCAAAAGATATTTATATTGAAAATTTATTTAATCTATTCCATAGCGTGTAAAAGGAAACAAATTAGAGAAATAAAACTACGTCAATATAATGACGGGTATCTATTTGCAAGACTATTTTTTATTCTTTCTATTGTCCAATTTTTGAAAAATGCGATACACATTTGATATGTAATATTACAATGTTATCAGATAAAGGTGGCTAATAATAATTATCTGATAATCTAGAAAACAAGGCACGGGTTTACTTTACACAATTTTTAATATACATTTTTAGAATATGTCTAGGTCTAGAGGTAGAATATAATCTTCATGTCATAAACATCACCCCGCCCATAATTCCATATGTGTTATTGATTGTACTAAAACAAAAATATATTTTTGTAACTTTCCAGTTCAGTATTTTACCCAGTAGCCTGAATTTCTGAATAGGGTTTCCCATTTTAGTAACTGCATTGTCTAAGTGAAGTTTCCACTTACATTTGTACACCTAAATATGACACACAGCTTCAAAAAAATATTTACAGTCAATCTTGTTTGCGGGCAAACAATCCAATGTATAAAAGCATATCATTTTAAATGTATATTCATTTTAATGAACAGAAAAGTAAAGAAAACAGGTTTTTATAATATTTGTCAAATATAAACAATCTGAAAGTGATATTAATCGCTTGCAGCAGTAGATTACCCAAATTGTTACCTTCAAAAACAGTAACTCTATCATCGACATAAGATATTATTTGTCGCTGTGTATAGTTTTGTTAAGTTACTTATTTAGTCAAATCCTAAACTGTAAGATCTACTACAATACTACCTCAAGGGGCATCATGATATAACAGTATTGGTTCTTCACTTTGACCATTTATTTCAATCTTATAACAGTTCAAAGAATTCTTGGTCAAAGCAAAGATACTTACAGAAGCTTTTGTAAGAAAAATGAAAACATGGTTAGCTGTGTTACAGCACTCACTTTCTTTCACTGTATTGAAGCAATGAATAGTATTTTAAATATTATTGTAAGACCAAAATTCAGTAGTATTAAAAAACTACTCAAAATCCGTTTGGATACATGAAGTTTTAAATTACATAGCTAAACCCAAGTTGCCCTTAGTCTGTGTGCACGTCATCAGTTATTTGATGAGCTGTTTGTTTGATTGAATACTCATTTTTAGAATCAAAATATTGATCCATAATTTAATAAATTTTCTTTTTCCAAAAAATGCTGATTGGGTTATTTATTTTCAAACATTAATAATAATAATAATCAGTTAAATTTATTTTAATTCATTTTATTTTTATTTACAGTTGCCCACTGGTGGCCCTTTTTATCATCGAAATAAATTTTTTTTAGTACTAAAAACAAACTATATTACTCTTTTATTTTTTTTTCGTTTATTTTTCTCCTCTGTCATGCACATCAAAAATTAAAAACTCATATACAGGGTGTCCCAAAACTCCTGGGACATAGAGCTACCACGTATTCTAGAGGTCAAAAGAAGTCGATTGGACCCAACTTTGTCATATACCAAAATGTACCGTTTGCCCGTGAGAGGAGTTCAAAATTTACTTAAAAAATCACATTTTTGTATGCTGTTCAGAAACGTGTGAACCAATTTTAATGAAATTTGGTACCTGGGCACTTCAAAGGAAGCCACTACTTTCAGTAACGAAAGAAAC
>JABXWE010105541.1:0-10704 GCA_014611495.1 Limonius californicus | reverse complement strand
GGATGAATGAAGCAAGATTACCAAAGCGAGTGTTCGAATGGAAACCGCCAGGGCGGAATAGAAGGGGTCGGCCCCGAAAGTCGTGGAATGAGGGAATACAACGAGCGCTTGTAAACCGGGATATGGATGAAGGAATGGCGCAGGACCGGGTAGCATGGAGACTGGGATTGGGGATGCAGCGACCAGCTGTATAGTTGTTAATGTATTATATAATGTATTGTATTATACATGTAATTAAACCCAAATATATATATATATTTTTATTTCTTTCTTAATTTTTGATTTATCTCTTTGCACTTCAAGATATTGTTGTTCTTATATCCCCTTCATTCGTTCATAAGACATATAATCTCCATCATCCACTTTTGTTTGGGATTTCTTCTTGGACTTAGGGTATCTTCCCCAGCAGATATTAAAGCATCTTGAATACTATTCCCTTTTTCCTCTATCTATAGTATTCGTATCAATTTCTTGGAGAGTACTGTAGTGCGCGTGGCACTATATTTATCAGGTCGCTTGTATGTTATTGTTATTATTTATTAGTTACAATATTTCTCTGTTTTGTATTCACACAAAATAAATTAGTCTCTCCAAATTAGTAGTTTAATTCGAAGATGTTTGGTGTTAGGGCTTACAAAAGGGCCCTAGCATTATAGTAGAATTGACTTTCTCCTTTGTCCTTTAGTACACTTCCAGATCATTCAGTTTTAGGGGCCTCGGTGGAGTAGTGCGGATACGCCCTGCCACTCGAGGTCACAACGAAATGCGGCGATCGGCTGGGGTGTTCGAATCCCGACTGGGGCGACCGCATTTCGCTTAGTTAAGTTTAGGGTGCATGTTACATGAATGGTTAGTGTGTAACGGAGGTCCGCACCCCCCTAAAGTAACGCGAAACCGGTTTCCAGGGGGGGACGGTACTATGAATGAATGAGAAAATAAAATAAAAAAAAGATCATTATTGGTTAATTTTTCAAGTTCTTCTTCACTGTCAAGATCTTGTATAATTTCAGAGGGAAATGGCAAGAGCAACTCTAGCTTTGTATCCAAATAAGGAGACCGAATGATTCCTTTGTGGTGGGTATGTTCCTTCATAAATTGCACATTAATCCAGCCTCCCAATCGCCACTTTTATTATCTGACGTTCAGATATACGGCATATTTCTGTATCATGATTTGCTCTCTCAACTAATTCTTGAGACTGGCTCTGTCTCGGTTTTCCTTGGATTAATTTAATTTCTTGCCTACCTCGGTCGTCTAGGGGTTGCCTTGCCTTTAGATCCAAAGGACACGGGTTTGAAGCCGGCGGAGGTCGAGTGGTCCTTCTGTCGGATAAGAAGTAAAGCCATAGGTCAAGTGCAACTGCAATGTGTGACACGTTAAAAATCACTACTGGAGTTGGAATTACTCCAGATAAGCAAAATTTATAGTTAGGGTGCACAATAAGCCAAGAACTCCAGTGCATAACCAAACAAATACCCTCTCGGTCCTACATTTTCTAAGGAAACTTGTTGTTTTTGCGAAATATCAATATCGAAAATTTTGGTATTCACAATAAATTCTCATACTGGGGGTACGAGAATAAAATTATATTGAAGACGTTCTAACTACAGGCCTGTGTGGTTTAGTATTCTTAAACTAAGCATTTTAAAAACCAAAGGGCTATTAACAAAGTGTTTTTTTATTGTCACCGTAGCTACGTTCACATGCGATATTTCAACTTATAGCCATTAAGAAATATAAAATTGAAATGAGGTGAAAACATTATACAAAAAAGCATAGGAAGTGATGATAAAAAAATTATCACCAGTAGTGCAAAAATACAGTACAGTCAACCTCCGCTTATGATATATATGGACTGAACTACTCGTGCTAGTCCTTCATCAGGCGCCTCCCCACATCGTGGACGCCACCCAGATATGGGTGAGGAAATTAAGTGCCCGAACCGAAACTAGCATTGAGCAGCGGTTGCTGGCTGTCTCAAAATCGACCACGAGTACATAATTATAAATCTAAAATAGTTGTGAATCGGATAGCAAAGGGCTACCACTTCCGCTTCTTTTACTCCTCCGTATATCTTACGTAGTGTTTGCCTTTCCCATTTTCCCAGACATTGGTAAATATCTTTGGTCATAGTGCGTGTTTAACTTTCGTGTAACACAGTTGATTGTATCGTAGTTTTATACACTCAAACCAGGGGAGTCGTTAGCCTATTTTTAGGGGGGCGCACGCCCCCTCAATTGCGTGCTGCGCCCCCCCCCAATTCTATAATAAATAATTAAAATAAAATCTAATTTTAAACGATAAAATTTGAAAGCAGCAGTGTAAAGGAACAAGTTTCGAGTAAAATTCTAGAATTTCTAGAACAGATAGGCTTCTGCTCATAATACTACTACTGAGTATAGGATGCATTCAAAGTAGTGAGGCGGAATTGCCCATAATCCCCAGACCCCAACTCATTATCGGGGATAGGCCACATCTGGTATAACTACCCTTACGTCGAATACCTTCTTGGAAAAATTCATTGTATTTTGCTTTCAAAATCTTAATCTTTAATTTACCATGTTTATTAGCAAAAAATCATTTTATGGTGCTTCAAACAGTTCATTCTTTTTTTACATTATCTGTTGTGCATCACCAGAATTTTTTGAATATTCAAACAACCCTAGGAATAAAAAATAAAAACATAGATTCTCGGCACAACCAGATGGTATAGTCATATAAATGCCATTCGTGCTGTAAAATTAATTTATCCTGCAATCATAAAATATTTAAAAGAATGTGAACATGAGGGTGACCCTGTAAAAGTAAGAGGGTTGCTTCAATCTTTAAATCAATTTTCAACGGTGTTATATCTTGTTATTTTTGAATTAGTTTTCGAAATGTCGAGTGGAATGCATCAATTTTTGCAAAATGAAGATATAAATATCTTTCAAGCAGTATCACGAATTGCGCCCTTAATATCTACATTTAAAAATTACAAGGCCAGTTGTGTATTTAAAAACATTTTTAAAGCCGCTACTGAATTTTGCACAAATTTCAATATACCAGTAGATATAAAACAAGAAAGGAAAAAAATCGTCCCAATGATTTGTCACATTATCTGCAGTATGACGACATCTACGAGTCAGAAACAATAGGAAACAGAGATTGTAGGTTTGTTCCAACATCTCGAGAAACGGTTCATCGCACGGTCTCGCGCATGCGCAATAGATAAAACGAGGTCCGCTTTATCTATTGCACATGCGCGTGACCGTACAATGTACGGTTTCTCGAGGTGTTGGAACAAACCTTGTATTTACTTTCAAAATAATGTATTCTTTTGTTATAGACAGAGGTGTTACCAAATTGGAAAAACGGTTCTGTGATAAAAATGCCGAAATTTTTAAAGCAATAAGTGCCCCTGACCCAACGTCAGAGCATTTTTTAAATTTTGAAAATTGTCAGGCGTTCTTAACACACTACATTATAAAATTAGACACGACAAATGTTGAATTTCACGTTGACAAAAATTACATTGCAAACTCATCGACGAAGCTGGATAACATCGTATCATTTTTCATCCTTTTAGATGAAATTGTTTCCTAATATAAACCGCATTTTGAAAATCGCATTAGCAATACCTGCAAGGTAGATCTTTTACCTACAACTGTTTGATTTTATTATTATTACGTAACTAAAATAGCCTTGACAACGGTTGGGAAGGAGACGTTTAATGCACTTGTGCTTACGAGGTCATTTACAGAAATGTCAAATTGAATTACAGAAATGAATTAATAATGCCTTTTTTTAATGGCGCTCAAAAACAATGAAGCAATCAACAAACCTTAGCAACGCGCTTAGCAACGTCGGAAAATGACGATTTGACGGGATAGTATCAATTTTTTATAAATTTTAATCACATTATAATAATTTCTTCAGTGAACAGTTGTAGGTAAAATGTTGTTTATATCACGTGCCGAAAACAATTCCATATACTCGTGCAGATTTCCGCACTTGTATGTAATGAATTGTTTTCGGCACTTGTTATAAAAGTAACTATTTCCGTATTAAACCGGCTGAAAACGTATATAAGAGCAACGATTGGACAGGAAAGATTATCGAGTTTAGCTCTAATAAGTATTGATTTTCCTTCCGAGGGTGTTTCGGTGGATAACATTATAAATCGTTTTGCTACTGTTAGTAACAGACGCCAAGAATTGTTGCTTCCTGCAGTTTAAAAATCTTGTACATTAATCATTTTTTAAAATTCTATTGTGATTTAATTATTATTATATTTTATTAGTTAAAAGAAAATGTGATAACTGTATCTACTAATAACTACAATAAACTTTGTTACTATATACTACTTTTTTTTTGGATTTTGAGTTGCGCCCCCCCAAAGCAATTTTTCTAGCGACGCACCTGACTCAAACTTTAACTTTTTTTGATACCTACTTTGCATTTAGGAATATTACAACACGCCTACAATTCTGCTTCCTTTACATAACTGTTTTCCTATTTCGTTTTCTTCGGAGCTTTTGGAATATAATATAGAGATAAGTATGTTAAAATAGAGCTTCAGGCAGTTGAAATATTAAGAACCTTAGTTTTGAGGAGAGAGGTAAACTCTTTATATACAAGCTTATATTCAAATATTTTTTATTTTATGTAGTTAAACATGTTTTGTTATACTACCTACAATATGGGCGACTAGTTTCCCCATGTTATAGAAACTGGTTCAAATTGAGGAACCTGGGCTTCTTGAATGTAATGGTATACACATTTACCACGTAAACCTATGGTTGTGTCACGGTAATGTAAAAATTAACAATTGTAAATACCATGTATTTTCTTGAAAAATATAAAAATGCTAATTACAATGCGTTTGTTTACAATTAATTTTTGTTATAACACCTTTATGGTTACTGCAAATTGGTCTTCTACTTTAATACACTTTGGAAGAAAATGACTTTCTAAGAACGCATCTCCCGGAGTTACAGTATATACTTTGGATTTCAGCTTATATTTAGGATGCTCAATATCTAATACAAGAGATGCTGCATTGGTTTGTTTATTATTGTAAGTATAACTTCGTACTTCAACCTGATGATTACTAGCCCTGTATTCTTTGACACAATGGTTAATGTAAATTATACCATTGAATTTTAAGGAAAATATCATTCTCTGTTCATCAGCTTCCGAAAATACCATTTTAAAGTCAAGTTCGTCGGTAATATAATGAAGCCCGTGACTCATCAAATGCATGAGAACAGTTTCTGGCTTATATTCAACTTCACAATAATCAGCAGTACATTTACAAAGCCGCAATTGGCACATCATTTCATGCTGTGAAAGTTCTTCTGAGGTCCCAGCGAAAGTGCAGTCTGTCCAACAACATTGACTTACGATCTTACAGTCAGCTTGTTCCTTTGATGTTCCATAATCTAATTGGGGACTTCCACAACTACCACGGTCATCAGAATCCACGACCTGGGCTTTGGGCTGCAAACGATCCGGTTTAGTAACCAATACAACTATTTCAAAAGTAATTTCATTTGGATTGTCCAATATTGGTAAGAAATTATCTATATTTAATTCCTTAGCATTATCCATATCATAAAAAAGAGGATCACACGGAAGACAAATGCCTCCCTTCAAACTAATGCTGAAATCGTCAACAACAGTATTGGTTAATTTAGTTTTATAATGGAATCCATTTGTATTAATTCCAAGACTTCTAATGTCGTATCGTAGTTTGCGTTTATCAGCACAATAAACAAACTTTGAAATAAAGGCAGTGCTGTCGATCGTCGCCAGTACAACTCCTTCGCCGTCTTGGTCCACTTTAAGTGCTAATTTAACCTTCTGCAAAACCATTGCAGGATGGTTCTGTTGGAAGTGATCCAGTATTTGGTTTATAGAGCCTTGCCATGGGCAAGCCCTGTTTGGTGAAGCAGGACATAGAAAAGTGCGATAAGGGCAACTGCCTTCATGCTCAGCCGCATGGCCAAAAAGGACACTTTCCTCGCATCCGCGGTCTTGGAACTGGCACGGAAACGTAGTTTCACTCAAAACGCTTTCAAATGCTAATTGTCTGTAGGTTGGCTCATCATGGGTTGAAGACGAACAGCGTCCGCAGATGCTTCTTCCATCGGGTAGTAGAAGTATTGGAGCGCATGATAGGTAGCCACTGCATAAGGAACAGCGCAATTGCTCCATCATAAAATTTGGAAGCTTCAGTTTTTCTGATTCGGACATTTCGCCACAAAATTCTAAAACATAAATAAATATACAGTATTTCTGTAAACACTCTTCAAACACGTGAATGTTAGTTGCTCACTGGCTAAATTTCAGTGGTTGAAAGCTCATTTCAAGAGGAATAATACAACGCATGTTTTATTTTTTAGTTATACCAGGAGAATACTTGTTAAAAATATAAACCTTACAATGTAAATTAAACGCTTTTTAAAAGATATTCAAAATGTGCACCGTGTCTTTGTTGGCAAAACGTAATCGATAATTAAACGCATTTCTTACATTGTAACATTTTCGGTGAGATTTTCCTAATTTCGCGCCTGATGCGTTTCTGCAGATTCTCAATGTTGTCCAACTTTGTTACATTAACCTTACCCTTGACATATCACTACAAAAAGAAATCGAGTGGAGGAATTCCGGAGATCTTACCGGCCACTCAATTGGACCTCTTCTTCCAATCCACCTATTTAAGAAAATCTCGTCTGAATGTTGTTGAACGGTCACATTACAGTGCGGTGGTGCTCCGTCTTGTTGATACTATAGCCTTTCGTTGGGTAAATCGCGACCTATCTCATATGGAAATAAGCCGTCGAACGTGGAACGATATTTGCTTGAAGAAAAGTTAGCTATCTTGCTCCATTAAGATTATCGTTGAAGAATCTTAGTCCTATTACTCGATCGCCAATTATTACAGCCCACACATTTACTTTTTGTGGGCGCTGAGTATGGGTTTGCCGTATTTAAGGAGAGTATCATCAGCTCAATAACAGTAGTTGTGCCGATTAACTTCACCATTTAAAGTGAAGGTACTTTCGTCCGAAAAAGAATCAAAAAGCATTTAGTTAAGAATATTAAAGTCCACCATTTGGTGGAAAAATTCAATTCATGATTCAGGTCCTTTGCAATTACATGTTAAACCATCTGCACCGTGTAAGGATGCATCTTTGCAGATTTAAATATTTTCAGGGCAGTAGTATGACTAATATCGTTGTTACGGGCCAATTGCGTAGCTGGAGTCGCTGGATTATCTTGAAGAGTTAACAACACGTTCAACCTGGTATCGTCTCCAATTTGGGGTTGTCGTTATCTAGGCACATCTCTCACACGACTAAACTTCCGGTATCGTGCCACTTTTTACTAATTGTACCCTTGCTAATAAGTGGTAAACCTGGACGCTGTTCTTTCAGTAATCGCGCAACCTCAGTCTGCGTTCGGAACCTTTACCATGCTCGATCATCCTTAAAATTTCAATACGAAGGGCTTCTGTTAAATAGGGCATTTTTGCACTAATTTTACGGAGCTTGTAAACTCACAAATACAAGGGCAGCCTTTTAAGTTTTTACAAACGACTACTAGATGGCGCTATTGAGATGTGTCGTTACTATTTTCGTACAATTTGACATTTGTTATTGTGAAAACAGTGGCAGTTTGAAATTGACCCAGTAGTTTGTTTACAGTGAACGTTTAAAAGAAGCAATTTTGTGAATAAATGGAAATTCCTCGTGAAGGTTTTCGTTGGATAATGTTTTACGATTTTAGTAAAGGCCTAACTCAATAACAATGCATAGGATCGCTTCCTTCAACTTTTGGTAATGAAGCACCATCAGAAAAGACTGTTTACAATTGGTTTGCAGTTTGCAGAATTTCCTCGTGGTCGTGCGTCCGTTAGTGATGAATTTCGCGAAGGTCGACCAAAATCGGTTGTTATTCCAAAAAACATAGGTACTGTGCGCAAGATGATTGAAGAAGATCGGCATGTGATTTGCAGTGAGATAGAGGCATCCTTAGGCATATCGAATACTGCCGTACATTCGATTTTGCATGAACATTTAGCTGTGAAAAAGATCTGTTCCCGATGGATTCCGCATAATTTGACCGAAGATCAAAAAAAGGCTCGTATTAATTGGTGTCAGGAAATGCTCAAAAAATTCGACCGAGGAACTGCAAAACCCGTATACAACATCGTAACAGGTGACGAGACTTGCATATATTCGTATGAACCGGAAACTAAGCAACAATCCACTGTTTGGGTGTTCCAAGATGAACCGAATCCCACAAAAGTTGTTCGTTCACGAAGCACTTCCAAGAAAATGATCGCTTGTTTCTTCAGTGGTACTGATCATCTCGCAACCATTCCTTTAGAGCATCGAAGAACAGTTAACGCTGAATGGTATATAACAATTTGTTTGCCAGAAGTCATCGACGAAATCAGGAATAACAACCGAATACGTCGCATCATTCTTCATCATTGGAATGCCAGCTCTCACACAGCACATCAAACAATTGATTATTTGAAGGAGAGAAACATCGAATTAATGTCTCACTGCCCGTGATTTATCGGCTGACGAATTCTTTGTGTTCCCGAATGTCAAACAAAATATGAATGGACAGCGATTTTCATCACCTCAAGAAGCTGTTGAAGCCTTCAAAACCCATTTGAGATACCAACTTCAGACTGGAAAAAATGTTTCGATAATAGGTTGGAACGCATGCAAAAGTGTATAAATCTTAAAGGCGAATATTTTTCCTTTCTTAGCTTTTGTAAAAACTTAAAAGGCTGCCCTCGTAACACATGAGAACTAACAAATTTAGTGGTTTCCTTAAGTAGCAGATAAAAAAGACTTGTTTGCGGCAAACCATTTACGACAAACCTGCAGCAACGTATTAGGCATGAAATCAGGCAAATCTCACCGGTAATGTTACAAAATATAAGGAATGGTTTAATTATAGATTGGCTTTTCGTCAAGAAAAATATGGCGCACATTTTTTACATCTTTTACATTAAACAGCGTTCAACCTAAATTTTAAGGTTTATTTTTTCACAAGTAACTCCTTAGTATAACGAAAAAATAAAACATGGCTTGTATTCCTCTTGAATGTGTTTTCAAACGTTGTATCACTTAGCATACCTTTACATACACAAAAAAGATCGGCGGTTGCTCCCCTCCGAGTGAAGATAAACCAAAAACATAACCGCTGAAATGTATCCTGTGAACGACTAACATTGACGTGTTTTAGGGATGTTTACAGAAAGGCTGTATATCCAAGTTACAGAATTTATTCCAGTTAAAGTTTCCATACGGTATGTGTATGGAACTTTTTTTTAAGAGTAAGTACAACAGAAAAATTACCATTATATTGAAATAAACATAGAACGTATGTGTATGGGAAACTTTTCTGTAGTAAGTACTTACATAACCTGCAAATCTTTGGAAGAATTAGTGCTAATACATAATCCTAATATTAATGATTTTTTTAGTATTTCAAGAGCTGCTTGAAGAGCAACAGGAAACTACCACGCTACCAGAAAAAATTTCCCTACAAAATGTCTATTGCGAACACAGGGTGAAAGTTGTCAAGTCCTACGAAATTACTCCTAAAACTATTCCAGCACCAACTACTAGCAACAGTGCGCATTGTTATTATAGAATACTACTTTATACAATATGTTCTGTAACAAGTATACTGTAATAATAAAAATATGACACTTTCCCAATGTTCCGATAAAAATCTCCCATAGTTGTCAGGTGGTATAAACTAACCCCCCCTTTTTTTTTCATTCATTCATACTACCGTTCCCCCACGGATCCGCTTTCGCATTACTTCAGGGGGGTGCGGGCGTCCCTTACACACTAACCATTCATGCAACATGCACCCTAAACTTAACTAAGCGAAATGCGGTCGCCCCAGTCGGGATTCGAACACCCCAGCGGACCGACTGCGTTTTGCTGTGGCCTCGAGTGGCAACGCGTTTCCGCACTACTCCATCGAGGCCTCTATAAAGTAACCCCTAGGATAAATGTACCTCAAAGCGTTGTTGCGTCTTTGAATATAGCTTATCCTGTTGGTTAGGTATCGGCTAAACTCTTACTGGTTAACTACCACTGGATCTAAACTATGAAGGACAACACTTGTCGTAGTTGGTAGTAAAATATGAGATTTAAATTTACGATTGTGTGTGTGTAATCCTTATAATAATTGCTTCTGCGGTAGCGTTACTAACGCCGCTAATTCGACCTGCAGTTGTATAACATAATGAACCGCTCGCTTAATAATGATAATAATAATAATTGCCTTTTATTGGAATGACAAAGTATGTATTACATACATCCATACAACTTTTTTATTTATATGCTGTACCAGTAGCATAATAAAGGTTGCATGTTCATTCCAAAGGGGCGAAGTTTAGATAACTACTAGTGTATAACTAGCAGAGATCTGCTCTTCCACTTAACCCCTTATTCATTATTTTTACTTTCCCATACCTTATAGGTATAGGGTAAGTATTGAATTCATGAAAATTTTCGAAATCGAGATTTTAACGGATATATCCGTTTTGGGTATCTAGGAACCCAAAAAAGTGGTTTTTAAAAAATGTCTGTCTGTGGGTGGGTACGTATGTACGTATGTACGTACGTATGTGACGCTCCTACAGCCGAAAGTATTGCTCCGATTTTGATGCGCTTTGGA
>JABXWE010105540.1:0-19443 GCA_014611495.1 Limonius californicus | reverse complement strand
ATTACAATAATCCAATTATGAAGCCACTGATACCATATACGAATACTAACGTAAAGAAGTTCTGTAATTTAATTTAATAAAAAGTACTGCGTGCGATTCTGAAAATTAATAGTTAGTGTTAATTAACAGACGGCAATTCCAATGTCCTGCAGTGGACGCAAATTGCTGGGTGATGATGATGATGATGAATTCTAATATTTCTATTTAAAAAAAATGCAAATACTAATTATCAAATTTGAAGTGACTCAAATCGCTTTCAGTAATCGCTACTTCTATTAAATTATTTAAATAATCAAGTAGAAGGATAATTTTTATTTATTTTAATAAATTATCAGTAGAACACTTAAAAGTACAGAGTTGAAAGATAATTAGCAGAGTTTAATTATTAAAGATGATGCAACTTTAATGTTGCCGTTGTAATGCGTTTGACCCCAAAGCGATGCAAATATGAACTAAGACGAGGTAATTACAATTTTCCAAATTAGCAAAAATTGGTAATACATATCGACCTTGAATCTGAATCACAACCTTCTAAATAAATAGTTAAATTAAACAACTGTTAATAATTACAGCTTAAATTAAAGTGATTTAAATAATTAGTTACTGCTGCTAAAAGTTTTTCTAGCTTAAAGTACAGGAATTATTTATAAAATTTATATGTAAACGTATTAAAAATTATATTTTCACATTTTGTACTTGTAATATTAAATTAGCACTGAAAATGAAAATTAATAATTAATCAAATTAGTTTCATTGATAGTGGCCAATATCAATCGATACTATAGGCTTTTAAGAAAGCTAAATACAAACTAGCAAACAAATTCTCAAATTAAGATAATTAAGACATTAGAGACGTTTTTTCTAATTAATTAACAAAACATAATTTTAACTTAGCAGCTGTCAAATCACACATTCTAAATAGTCACATAATTAAATTGTATTTGTCAATTAAATTACATTGTTTCAATCAAGTGTGTAATACACGAATACGCATAGAAGCACAATCATTTCTAAATTAATTGATCGATAATTGATGCAACTATTGCAATGCCATGAACATGAACATTATACGTTAACCTTACATCAAAGATGTTGATTGTCCTTCAGTATCATACTAGAATATAGATTTCAAATCTACTACAAATTATTAATTACATCAGTATTTAAGAAGAAGCCTGCTTTGTTTGGCAAGTTGGTTTTACTTAATGAAATACTTATTGTGAAACTACGAAAAATTGTTTTTAAATTTTAAACTGCTAAAATTCCCCTCCTGAAAGTTTCTCCGGAGTCTTTTACTAGCTAATTAGGCAAAATTGTTTTCGCACATTGAAAAGTTTAAAAATGTTTGCGAAATTTCCGTAGAGAGCAATATGAAAAAAATTAATCTCATATTTATATTTTCGATAAAGTTTGAAGCAAAGCACCGATTTATTCCAGATAACTTATTGAATAAGTTCAATAATTGGCAAAATTTAAAAAGTTGGATTGCGTGTACTACTTTCAGGTAATTAGAACATTTAAGTTAATTTTCAGGCAATATTTTCTTGTAAATTACAAAAATTATTTGACTTTCTTCTGATTTCTTTCTGACATATGTTATATTTTAATTTCAGTCTAGTTTACTTCAGGCTATACGTTAGAAATGATTAACCGAGCTACATTTTCTAATTAATTATATGATTATTACTGGTCTATTATTTATGCCATAGTAATCATAGTGTTGGATGAAATTTGAAACTTACTACGTCGGTAGACAACAATTAGCATAAATCCTTGAAAGCTTCAGAACTTTAAAAAACGCAACACAAACCAATTAGTCACAAGTTCACGAATGTATAAAGAAAAAAGAAACTCGATTGGTACGAGTGCAGCAAGCTTTGATAATCCTGTCTCAAGGTTCCGAATAAAAATAGTGCCGCTCATTAAGGTCCATTATTTATGCCGGCATCAAATGAATTTTTATTTCGGATGCTATTTTTAAAACTAATAGCCGTGCAAGATAACTTTTGCGCCGGGACGGGATGCTGCTGTGCTTGCTCTTTGTACGGGATTTCATTCAAAATTCAAGCCGCGTACTTTTCATAATTCATTAACGTGTGCCCGTAGCGTAGTGCGCCGTTTCGCACTCTAAAATACGATAACTGATGATTATCCTGTAACAAAAGCTTTACGTTTTCGAGCACTAATTTTGTTGCTCTGCCATCAAGTTGTACTTTCTCGTACATTAGTCTGTGTTGGATACCGTTTTGATAGTAGCATTAATCTATAGTGATTATTTGGCTTATTTAAAGTCACAAATACAGAGTAAGCCAGCTAAGTTGCCCCCCCCCCCTTAAATGTGGTTAACGAAACCCAACATACATGTGGCCGGAGGCACTGCAACCTAAAAGCCTTATTGTGCTCATCATGGTTACTTAATTTACCCAATCTGTGATCTTGGTACCCTGTAGCATGGTACACAGGTCTCTCACAGAGTGTCTGCTGAAGTCGTTTGGTGCCATATATGGTTGCCCGAATATGCGTTGTCTTATACTTACCAACGCATCGAAATTGCAAAACAACTTGTATCGGTATTTCTGGTTCTTCATTGCTGAGTCTACATGTGGGGTCTGCATCAAATTTCTTGATCTTCCTGAGATGTTTCTTAACAGTCGCGTGTCCTGTTAGAAAGCCTTTGAGGATTCTAAGCCGTTCCTGCAATTGTTTAGCTCTATTTGTGCATGGTACATTTATAAACACCTTGCTATGGTTTAGTTCTGGGCTGTTGGCCTGGTAGATTTTTTGTTGACTGCAAATCCAGTTACCTTGTAACGTTTCGCCCCGGTTGCTTATAGGGGACGAGAACGCTCCAAAATTTTTACCCTGGTTACGCTCTTGAGTTGCCCAGAATTCAATTACAATTGCTTGGTAAAAATAAATTTATTAAATGTTACTTAAATATATGTACAAAATATCTGTAAAATAAATGGGTCTCTAATTTTAAGTAAGTGAAAAATAACAATAATTAATCCTGAACACGCCACTGGTGTTTTGGTCGGCCGAATGTCTTCGCCAGGTCAACAGGCCGACTAGCTCGTCTTGTAGGTCTGTCTCTGCGGTTTCACAATGTCCGCTCGATCGTTCGCACCTAATTTTTAATATAAACAAACGAATTAGTTATGCTTTGTTTTCGCAAAGAATGAAACTTCCATGCAATAGAACAAACGGAGTTTATGATCCGGAACTCGGGAAAGTGTTGTGGAAACTTTTCAGGTTATAATTTACACGTGCAATGTGAGAAAATTTGCTTGCTTTAAGCAGAGTGAAATCTGAGTAAACAAAACAGTGACAGATTCTTGTGTGGAGGTACACCTGTGTTCCGTCGACAGTGGACAGCTACAGAATTAACATTCTGCATGTATTCAGTTTCAAATTTTACGGTACCAATCATTCAAACAGGATATTTTACTTGAATCAGGTTTCCTGGAATTTCAAAAACTCAAACCAAGCGATAATAAAAGTGCAGTTGTTTTATATATATAATTCGACCTAGCTTTGCTGGATAAAATCTGACCAGGACTGGATTCTGAATTTTACAGTGAATATACCGGGCACACGGAAAAGGCAATCTAATTATTTGACTGAAACTTCTCCAGTTCACAACAACGAGATTGGGTAATTTCACCCTACACCTCTGCACGAAAATACTCCGTGACGGAAGTTGTAGATAGCTTTGAACTGTTTCGAAATAAACTCCAACGCAATTCAAATATGTCAGCGGGACCTACCGAAATTTGAGGTCTCGTGATATTCCTCCACGCATTACGACAAACCTTGTACAGGGTGTTCAACTAGCAACAGCAGGATTTATTACAGCTTACTTACTTCGTCGATTCAGACACCGACTCGATAAGCAATAATAACTTTTAAACAGAAACTTATAGCGATGGTAACCGATTCAAACACCGGCACACCAACGATAACAATGCCTGTGACAGGGAAAACGGACTACGGGGCACTCAAATGAACGAACAAAGCAGATTAAATATTTATATGTTCCAATCTTACTTTCAAAATGTGCTGGAAATCAAACGACTTCGAACGTCGGTATAAATTGACAAAATACCACGACGGCTGTCGACTGGCGAAGCTCACTGGATCACTTAGCTTCGGAATCTGTAACTGGAAACGAAAAATTATTAAATTTGTTAATACAACGGCGAAAACACTGGAAAATTATTAATTCACTTTCGGGTAAGTATACGGAATTAGTAAACGGATTTTACTGCTAAGATTAATTTCAGGATTGGATTTTCAACGCTAGGATCTTTTAAGAATTCTCTTAAAAGAAGGTCGAGGAATATTTCTGACTTTGGATTAAATCAAAAGCCAGGAAATAAAGTGATTTTCAAATGGCCGCGCTTGCGGTTTTATACAGGCCAATTTTCGGTTTCCGACATGCGCGTACTCTACTCTTGTTTGGAAGGGACGCATGTTTCCGGCAAGATTTTCGAGTCACAACTGCAGGCCGATGTTTGTTGTCGCTATTTTTTTATCTCAAAATATTGAACCCTCGTGTAATTGGTACTTAACACCAACTAATCACTTTTTCATCACCCGTTACAACCTATATAGCTGAGGGTTGCATTTCTTGAAACCCCCAGTGCTGGTTCAGGCCCCCAATAGGGACTTATTGATCCCTTGCTTTCTCGTTACCTTCGACTCCACCGTAACCTGTTACTTGGAGCAGTCTCACCGCGTTCTGCCCTATCAGATCATTGAGGTTTTCATAGCATTCCCAAACCAGTCTTGATGAAATCTTTGGATTTGACAGAGCTTTCAAGGCTGTCAGACAATATATAGATGGCCCTACCCACATAAGACCTTCTATTATTTTCCTGCGCACACTGAAGTGTGATGTTTATTTCGGTTTTGGAAAACTGAGGCGTACCTGCCAAGAGAAACGCTAAATGTTCCTCTTGGTTTAACCCCATATACACCTGCTCCAGTACTCATCGCAGTTTTCGAGCCTCCCTTATACTAGGTAAGGAGGAATTTCCTATCCTTGTTGTTCACACTCTGCACGATTCTTAATTTTCACTTTATACAGTGTAGCTACGAGGTATTTTACCTATATATGTTAACATATCAATTACACTCGTATAATCTGTTCGTGTATGTAAATTGTACTGTGAGTTCTGCAGGCTGTAGAGTCTCAGTCTGGTATCCCCCTGCATCACAAGGTGAAGGGAGACGTCTAACAAAGACTCCATTGCAGTGGAAGGCGTTGTTCTCGTTGCCCCCGTAACACCTAGACAGACAAGCCTTTGCATCCTGCCTAGTTTTAGCTTGGTGGTTTTGTGCTTAACCGTAGGCAACCATACCAGAGCTGTATAAATAACTGCGGGTCTAACCACATGATGTATTGCCAATGCACCATGGAAGACCCCAGAAATGATCTCTTAATGTAGAAATTATCTGTTATGTTAATATAAATTTATTAGTATTTAAAACGAAAAGCACTGAATGGTGCAAGCGTACTATAGCAAACACTAAGTAAGTGGATTTGCGCAAACGTGTGAGGTGTAATTGATTTACAGGCATTGATTATTCTATTTTGTAACTGCGCCCATTTACTACTGGAGTTCAGTATACTATTTCTTTAATTGCCCCCAAGAAGAAGTATAGCGGAATGATATCACAACTTCTTGGGTACCATAGATACAGCTCCTCTTCCAATCCAATGTCCTCCAAATACATTATTTAACTGATTGCTAAGTAGTGAGTAGGGCAGAAATCATGTTGGTGTCAACGTTTTTGGCATACCATCGGTGCATATTAATCTGATGCAGCTAGTTTTTGACCAATTGAATTGTAACATGGCAACATCAAGCAAACTTCTGTCATTGTAACTCTGTCACTTTCTAATTCCAAGTCTTTTTTTTTAATATCTCCTTTATATTTACAATGTGTTATATACAAACAGTAACTCAATGGAAGGTTAATGAATGATAAATGTCTTGTAGAGAACAGTCCAGTGATTGTTCTCTTTTCCTTATACATTACTTAGTAGTTATTTAATGTACGATATAATTATATACAACATGATATTGCCCGACTACAGTAGTGATTATTGGTTATTGATAAACTTAATTAAACCTGTCAGGAAGGTCCGAGGGCTTAAAACGTTTGAGCATCCTGACTTTATTAGTATTGTCCACAACTGTTGTGGCTAGTTGATTTGGATGCACATTTATTCAGTCTTGGTATTTCACGTAATAGTTTTTAATTTCTTCACGCACTGATTATATTTGGAGATCACTTTGGATTATGTGATTTGGCACATACCACGGGGCGTTGACGATTACTCTTAACACTTTATTTTGGAATCGTTAAAGAATTTCAATATTTGAAGAGCTAGCAGTTCCCCACAATTGGACTCCATACGCCCACACGGGCTTCAAGATGGCTTTGTATACAAGTAGCTTATTTTCTAATGTCAATTGTGACTTACGGCCTATGAGCCAGTATATTTTGCTGAGTTTGATCCCTAGCTGTTTTCGTTTGGTGAATATATGCTTGCGCCAGGTCAGTCTGCGATCGCGACGAATTCCTAAGTATTTTATATCTTCGGTTTAAGGCAGTTGGCAGTTATTTAGGATTACCGCGGGACATGAGTCTTTTTCATTGTGAAGGTTATGTGCGCAGACTTTGTTTTGTTGGTTCTTATTCTCCATCTTTTTAGCCAGGCCGCAATCTTGTTTAAGTTGTTCTGTAAATTTGTTGACGCAGCAGCAGCATTCGTGTGCGAGGCTAGTACTGCTGTATCATCGGCGAATGTGGCTACTGTTGTAAGTGTAGTAGTTGGTAGGTCAGCCGTCTATATAAGATATAGCACTGGCCCCAAAACACTACCGTGTGGTACACCAGAGTTGATGGGATGGATTTCCGTGTATTCATCTTGTTGTTTGATAAGAAACGGTTTTTTAGGTACGACTAATTCCGAGTCAAAATGCTATAGCTGAATGATACTCAGGAAGCTATCGTTCAAACGAGACTGCACAATATGGTTAGTTTAAGAAGATAAATGCGACTGGTGGAATAAGAAGGCAACAACCAACAGGTTGTAGAAAAGTAACGACCCAAGAGCAGGACAAGCAACTGACGAGTTTAGTGCAAGGACAGTACAAACGCCATTTTCGCAAAAAAATGAGCTATGTACAGCTTTTGATACTTTAGCATGTCTTAAATTGTTTGGGTCAAAAATGATACATAAACTCACGTATTTAGCTGAAATATAACAATTTTTATTATCTAGTACTCAAATACAAACACTACAGTTGTTGGCGGTTTTTAGATAATTGCGAATTTCGCACGTGTGCAATTATTGCACCAAACCCCTCAATTATTGGATTATCTTAGATAAAATCCATTCCAAACGGTAATCAGGCGGAAGGAAGAAACAGCATTCCCAGAATCATCCGATACCGCTTGGGGCAGAGTTAGTCAGTCCAAACTAAGGAGCAGCTGCGACGCCAACAAAATTTTACTAACAGCAGAAGATAAACAATTTATGGAAGAACTAAGAATAAATGGGTCTCAAACAGCCCTGATTTAAACCATATAGAAAATGTTTGCTGAAACATGACCAAACGATACTTCAGGAAGGATTTCGACCCAGAAATAATGATGATTTGCAGCAGAAAATTATCACCGAATGCACTAGCCAGTTAGTATCCTCTATGACCAGACGTTTATGAAATGTAATAAACAATAATGGAAAATGACAAAGTATTGAAAAAATTTTCAAAAATTTGGATTTTTGTACTGTCTTAGTTTTCTAGTAGCTCATGGTACATTGAGTTCCAGGTATTCCAACAACCCGGGTAAAATGTTTTGTAGGAAATCCACGTAACGTTGTCCATTTTTATGGAAGAAGTATGGTCCAATAGTATAGTTACCTATTATGCCAACCCAAACATTTAGAGACAAAAATATATATTTGAAAATAGGTGACACGTATCGACCGCGGACGTTCTTGTTCGTAGTAGCGCGAGTTATGTCCATTCACTTGGCCATTGTTTGAGAATTTTACCTCATCGCTAAACAATACACAATTTAGAAAAGATGGATCCACAACAAGTTGATTTTGAAAGAAATTACAAAATTGCAATCTTCTTCGAGGACCATTCTCATGCAGTTCCTGCTCCGAAGTAACGTGGTAGTAATATTTGCTTTCAGAATTGTTTTGACTAAAGTTCTACCGACATTTGTGCTTAGATCTTTTTGACTTATATTAGTATTTGTATTAACCGACTGCTGGGTTCTTTTCCAGTTTCTTAATGGTTCTGCGTCTACATCTTCTGGAATTAACAAATTTATCTTCGTTCCCTAAAAAAGCTTTAAGGCGCATGTTTCAGAAGGTGGTCTTCTAGTTGATTAGCGTCTAATAGATAAATTGCGATCCTTAGTCGAATTTCCGCGGCGTGCACCGATAATAAACTAAAAATTTGTTTTCTTGATAATTGAATACAACCGACATAAAATTTTAATAACTTGGCAGGTCGGCTTAGTATTATGATCAATTTAATGAAAATTAAGAAAATGTGATTTTGGTTGACATGCCAAGTGTATGTTAAGTTGCATAAACCACTTCTAAAGGGGTAATGACGACCTACCCTATATATTAGATTTCTCAGGTATTTTTTAATAGATTATAATTTTCACCTTAAATGCTGATTCTTCTGCCACAAAATAATAGCTGATGATATTTGTTATTAATTCATTAAATCACAATCTATTGAAAAAAATACCTTTTAGAAACTGTATACGCTCATTAACTCTAGCCTGCATAGTAGTGCAAGGAGCAGGAAGGTATTTACTTCTCAGTATCCTGATTTTTCTGCAACTACAATGTACATTATGCGAATTACTAGGGAATTCGGTTACAGCTTAAAGAGAGTGGATGCGAATGCTAACTCAGTTTTCCAAAAATTGTATAAATTAGCTCGGTCGTCCGCGCGCTGCTCACCATATAATTCACTATCTTTAAATAGGAAGTAATTGCCTGCAGAATCCGTATTAATGTCGATATGAGTATCGCTATTTTACGAAATACAGACCTTTTAGAAGTGGTACGTACTAATTGCTAATGATTGTAAAATTTTTCGAGAATAGATACAAATGAAGAAAGCATTTTCCTCCTTGCGTTTAAGTCTTAATGTCTTTATTAATATATTTTTAAAATAAAAAATGTAGAACTTTTTCGAAAAAAATTATGATTTACAATCTGCTTTAAAACCTGTCATAAAGAAACTGGAGATTGTTTATCGCTGCCGGGCTTGTTTATTAATGTATCTTTTAGGGAAAAATATTCTTCTAACGAAGTGTAAGCTACGTTATTCTGTGCTATTGCTAAAAAAGCTTTAGTTTTTTGTTATACATTTTTAAAAACCTGCCTCTAAGGCCGTGTTATATTATCTATTTATTTTTACTTCTAAAATTCTGTTCAGTTTTGTTTATTTATTTATTCGTAGATGCTATGTGGGTGTCGTTTCGAAGTCATTTCTGTAAAGCGCACAAATAATACAGAGCACCATGTGTGGATCTTTAAACTAATATTTTGATTAAATCCTTAGTTTTATTTTCGTCGCTTTCCCTTAGAGTAATTGTATAAATTGCAACTGCAGCGAGCAGGATGCGATGAATAAAAGATAACTCACTTTTAGGCCGCTTAACATCTCAGGTGTGTTAATAATATTTTTGCTTTTTAGATGTACATTTATTCTGTTATACTTCTATTTTAGACAATCACTTACTAATGGTTTTGTTAACTGGATTGCAATTTTAACATTGCTGTTTTCTATTTTTACACCGATCAGAACGGTGATAGCGTAGACAAGAACCATAGCTAGTTGATATGTATTTAATTATCAACATCGTCATCAACAGCGTTTTCGTCCCACGGGGCATCTACAACATTTTGTTTGCTTTAATGCGAGACTAAATACTACTTTGTAATCCATATTTAAATTTTATAACTTTCAAAATGGCGGCTAGGCGTCATCTTGAATTATTTTTTTAAATGGCAATGGGGGTCGAGTGACATTTGAAAGGTACTTTAATTCCGCGTCTGGTCCTTGAGTTTCATACAAAGATATTCATCCAGAAAGAAATGACAGATGATTGAAAATAACAAGTTTATGAAAAAAACTAAGAATTAAAGCAATAAAGGTATGCTTTCGAAATGTTCACCATTGAAGAATGAAGTAGAAGAAGAAGATTCTAAAACACAACAAAACTTATTTTATACAACAAAAACTGAATAGAAATACTATTTTAATAAATGTTCGAACTTCTTGGCAATAGAAAAACTTATTTAATATCTCTTCCCGTACTTTCTGGAAAGTCTCAACTCCGATATTTGCACACGCTTCTGTTATTTTACGTCGTAAATCCAAACGGGAAGCGGGTTCTGTTTGAAAAACTTGCGATTTAAGATACCCCCACAAAAAATGTCCAACGGAGTCAGGTATGGGGATCGCGGAGGCCATTCTGTTGGACAAAGACGACCAATCCATTGTCGTGGATACGTTGCATCGAGATAATTGCGAACTTGTCTGCTAAAATGCGGAGGCACGCCATCTTCCTGGAATATGATGCATGTCAAATTCGTTTGGATTATTTTCAGCAATCTCAACTATTAACAGATGGATGAGGGTTTCCAGCATGTTCAAGTACAATTCGCTAGTAAGGTTTCCGTCGATAAATAAGGGACCTACGATATGGTCGCTAAGTATTGCTATCCATACATTCAATTTTTACTGAAATTGGGTGTGACCTTCCCGGAAAATATGAGGATTTTCATCGCACCAATATCTTACATTTTGTCTATTAACAAACCCATTTAAAAAAAATGAGCATTCGTCACTGAAACATATATTGCGAAAATCGGATGGGTTTCTTGCAATGGTTTGGGTGATGACCTCACAAAATTCAATGTGTCTATCCGGATCATCTTCAATGAACTGGTGTAAAATCTTCATTTTGTATGGATGGAACTTATGCCGTTTTCAAAACTTTTTGACAGTGGTCGCCGATACATCACATATCGCAGCTACATGTGAAGTTGATTGCTGAGAATGTACTACCATTTCACCGACTATCTAAATTTGTTTGTCTTCTGAAATTGCAGGGCGTCCAGGGTTTTTCCTGTTTTGCACACTTCCAGTGTTAATAAATTTTTGCACAAGTTCCCTTAAATACGTCTTCGAAATAGGACGGTCGGGAAAACGTTCATTAAATATTCTTTTGGCTTCGTGAAATTTTCGATTGGCTTCAGCAAAGATAAAAACTGTTTCAGTTTTTTCCTACAAAGTTCTAACATTCGCCATAATTATTGTTAGTATCGCCGGTTTTAACACTCAATATTCAAACGTGAACAAACACAATAACTGAATTAAAGTGACAGAACAGAAATAATAATTATTTCAATTGTTTTAGTTCTGTTGTTTGGCCTCCTACATTTTCGTTTTGCTTAATATTAGAAACAGATAATTTGGAAGTATGTCATTTGTTTTTGAATCTATAAAATGTTCCCAAAATATAGAATTATACTCTACTGAAAGAGACCTTTTAAATGAGCTGTCACTCGACCCCCATTGCTATTTAAACAATATTTCAAAATGGCACCTAGCCGCCATTTTGAAAGTTATAAAGTTTAGATAGGGGCTAGAAAGTAGTGTTTTGCCTCCTATTAAAGCACACAAAACTTTGTGAAAAAATATCAAGTCGTTCAAAAGTTAGTAGGGGGGAGGACATTTCATGACCGCATTGTATTTTAAGGGTGTCCCTAAATTGCCTTAACAGCTTCAGGTAAACTTTTACTACAACCGATATAGAATCAAAATTGCAAACAGGAACTTCCTGTCGCGCTTAGTTTTCTCATAAGAGCCAGTTAAAGAATCTGAAACTTGGCAACACTGTTGAAGCTACTTGTGATTTGCAGCTCGAATTATTACGAGTCTTCTATTAGGAAATCGCTGAGCGTAAACCCTAGCAGACTCATTGCAGTTTCCCTCACATTCCGCAAGAATCCTCCAAGAATGGTCGAGACACAAGTGAACTCAATAACACGAATTAAAGGCGAATTTAATGCAGAATTCGTAATGTCAATTCAAAATTGATTTACTTGACACACGTATCGAAACGCAAACAACAGATTTTCGAAATTTTTATCACAGTACCCATGCACCTGCATTGTTGTCAAATTGTTCTTTTACCAAAAGTATGATTGTTAACAGTACTTCCAAACGAAGAACTAAATTGCTAATTCAATGTTAATTAGCGGGTTTGAATTAATTTAAGTTTCCTCATTAAGCAAATACGTGTTTTACTTAATTTCTTATAACCATTTGGCTAAAATTCTGCACCAAACGTATGAACTTTAACACCATCGTACAAGAAAACTAAGCTGCGGAGCAAATTTTTTCTTGCAGTTTTGTCTTAAGAATTCTTAAGGGAAAAGTTTACCTGAAACTTTTAAGGCAACACCCTGTATATACAATGTTTCGTTATACAGGACGTATTTAAATGTGATTTATTTATGTCAGTGGCTAGAAGTAAGAACCACTATTACTTTTACTAACTGAATGAGATTTGAATATTTAAATAAAAAACAGGTTGTTCCATCGATTCGTGGACAGAAGATAGCTCCTGAATCAGGCAACATATTAAGATTCTGTTTTCTCTAGACAATACACCCTTTGCGAATATTTTAAAATTATTTTTGTGTATACAAGGTGTTCACATAGAAAGTGTTAAACTGAAGATATATTTTTTGATGGTACATCCAGTATGCTATAGATTTTTTAAAAAAAGACTTTATTATTTTATTTTATTTCATTATATATGGAGTCTTTTAACTTTTGCGAAGCTTTAAAATACTTATTTTTAAACGCTATATATATTTTAGTCTTGGTGAATGAAGAACATTACAAGCTCCTTACGATATTGCATCCATCTTTTGGGTGGTCTGTCTTGGTCTCTTTTACCTGCAGGTATGTCACCTCTTACTATTCTGGCCATGCAATTGGTTTCCATTCTTCAGACGTGATCGTGCTATCATTTCCTTCTTTGTTTCGACCATTTTACTACATCCTGGATGTAGCATCTTCTACTCGTTCGCATCGCTGCGTTACGCTGTCTGTCTCGTAAAGTTAGTTCCAACATTTGTCACTACATGGGAATTTATTTCCTCAATATTAACAAAATTATATTTACATTACAATTCGTGGTGCAAAATAAAAATGTTCATTATATGCGGATAATTTTATATTATATGCACCACCAGAGTGGACAAAACGTTGATTCTTGCTTGAGTTCGACTCCTCAGCGCTACCTAGCAGCGTATAAAAATCCTGTGCTGCAACTTTTCAAACACAATTTCTTAATCCGGCTTGCAATGGCAGGATCTTAATGCTAAAAACCTTTTCTAAAATTTCTGTCGTTTGGTTCGAAGTTAAACTGTAGGTCTCTCGCGTTTTTACCTCGGAATAAAACTTGCACATATCTTTTAAAAACTAAGCAACTGTTTTGTACAACTACATGCTTCTGTCTGTTTAATAAACACTTTGTTAAGATCACAGTTGTCATATTACGACACATAGGCACTATGTAATATTTATAATAACTGCTTATTGCACTGTGTACTTTCTACGTGTGTGTGAACTTTAATAAAGCTATAGAAAATTAATAAGGCTAGCGAATGTATGCTATTTGTGTCTTCTGATTTAAAACGTCAGACGGGTCGACGTCGTCGTAAAGCGGTTTAAAATGGATACTTCACGCGCGAAACTTTATTTAAATATAACACATTACTCATTTGATCGCACATTTTTGTACACTTTATTAGCAGTTCTTATTCTATGGTGGTAATCGTTGTATTTAGTCAACATATTTAGCAGAAAATACAATGAAATGCAATAATTTCCAACAGTATATAAATGAACAAATTAGCAAATTTTATCTCATTTCTAGTGCACAGCATGTTGACTTCATTGACAGTTCGTATTCTACGGTGGTAATCGTTGTATTTAGTCAAAATATTTTGCAGAAAATACATTGAAATGCAATAATTTCCAACAGTATAGAAATGAACAAATTAGCAAATTTTATCTCATTTCTAAACTCTATTTGTTGAGCATTGAGCTAGAACGTCAACAAACGGACGTGTTAGACACACCCGCGTTGTAATTGGTCTACGCTAGATAACGTTAATCCCTCATTACTTAAGGAGTAATTGACGCTCAAAACCTTTATTGTGCACCCGTAATTACCGGGTTAAATTTGTGTGCTTTTCGAGCAGTGCTTATCAGTTTTCGGAGCGTTTGTATAGTGTCTGGTGCTTATTTGCCTAAAATGGAGCAAGTTGTTCCAGAAACGTGTAATCGTAGGGGGCGCCCTACTACTTTATAGGAAAAACAATTAATAGTAAAATTGTATAATTCGACGTTAGAAAAAAATCCTGAGATTTTACTGACTGACATTGTACGATTTGTTGCTAAAACAGTGGGCGTTAGTGTTGCAACAGTAAAAAGAATTTTAAAGGAGTTTCGGGATACTAAAACTTTGTCTTCTCCAAAATCTCCCGGAGTTAGAAAAAAACTTTTAGACGAAATTAATGATGCTGTTCTCTTTGCAGTTCGTAAGAAGAAGTATGTGCTATTTTTAAGCAAATTGTAATTTTTTTTTAGATTGAAATACCAACCATGAATAAAATTTTGACGGCCGTTACCAATGATGACCAGTTGCCGAGTTTTAAGAGGTCGACTTTATATAGAATATTAAAAAAATTAAATTTTAAATGTTCAACTCCTGCCGTCAATCCATGTTAATGCATAGAGAAGATATTATCGCGTGGCGTCGAAATTATCTTAAAACTATCCGAAAATATCAGAAAGCAGGTCGAGTAATTTTTTATACCGATGAAACTTGGGTAAATGCCGGTAAGCAGATGTCTCCAAGTCCATAAAAACACCTTTACTTAAAAAAATGGTTCTATTCAGAACCACCAATTCTTCTAAAAACGAATTCTGACGGCGCGAAGGTTAATTTAGGTACGCAAGGAATATTACGTAAATACACATCCGGTAACTCAACGCACCTGTCAAGCGTTTGTTTACGTTCTAGCTCAATGCTCAACAAATAGAGTTTAGTACATAGCATGTAGATTTGGTTGACAGTTCGTATTCTATGGTGGTCACTGTTGTATTTAGTCAAAATATTTAGCAGAAAATACATTGAAACGCAATAATTTCCAATTTCTAATACATAGCACGACTTCGTTGGTAATTCTTATTCTACAGCAGTAATCGTTGTCTTTAGTCAATATATATGCAGAAAATACGTTTAAATGCAATAAATTTCCAACAGTATAAAAAGAAAGAATTAGCAAATTTTAACTAATTTCTAGTACATAGCACGTAGACTTCGTTCGCAGTTCTTATTCTACGGTGGTAATCGTTGTATTTAATCAAAATTTATAGCAGAAAATACGTTCAAATGCAATAATTTGCAACGTTGCAAACGAACAAACAGTTAATACCTCTATGAAAATGTTTGCAGATACAAAACTGTAGAGAAGTAAACATCCACGTAGACTAACTATTGCAGATACAGTTCAATGTAAAGTTTTAACCATATCATAGGTAGAGAAATTTGGCTATACTATATCTCTATCATTTCCTTGTTTTTGAAATGAATGAGGCTTTTCTGTTGCGCCTTATAATTTGTGTAATACACGCTCTAGCGCAATAGGAGCTGCATCAATTGCTAAAATCACCAACCTTTCACATTTCGCTATTGGAAACCGGCTTCTTCTCTGCCATGTGCTGCTCCTCAGCGCTAGGGTAGAATCATACTTTAACGTCAAATCCGAACGACAAAAATTCCAGGGGAGTTGTATTCAAGCCACAATAGCCGTTTTGTCTAGAAAGTGAGTGCACGCCAACTGAGCTATCACCACACGTCAGTTGCTAAAATAAGTAGAAATTTTAGATTATAGTGAACTAAATTATTATTACTTGCAACCTCATATGTTAGCTTATTAAAACTCGCTTTAGACATTTCGGACCATACTAAAAAATTGTTTATGTACCATATAACGTAGAAAACTCGTGTGCAGTAACCTACCTACTTTTTCTACTACTACTTTTTTTTGATGTTGAACTGTAGATCCCCGTGATTCTACCATAGCGCCGAAGAAAAATAGGTCCACCAGTAAAATGGAAACGATATTACCAGTGATGTCTTTGTGTAAACACTTTTCTAGAAATATTTACGTTTCACTCTGCCTTAAATCATATGCACGAATTCTTTCAAATAGTAATTTTAATATATTTATTGTTGCTTCATAGCTTGCACCGCGGTTGACTAGCTCATTGAAAAATATCATTGAATTCCTTGAATTTCGTATAACAGTTTCTCCATAAACCTCTGCCACGAAGCTGCAACAACTTTAACTGCAAACATCAATCTGTCAACTTTATAAAGCTTTTATGGTCGCTTAAAATGTGAAGAATAGCACATTCATCGCCCATTTGCATATGCAGATAAGTAAGATCCCATATGCAAAACATTTTCCACAATTCATTTGTGCGAATATCCCTTCCAATCTAGGTATAGGGTGTTTCTTATCTTGTACCATTTTATTAGGAGTTATCTCAAAACCTGCACCTTCTCTTACATTTCCGTTTGGTATAATTAGTGATTTGTGTATTAGATTTTTTTTTAACTCGTCCAGCTTGCATAGTGTATTAAGAAGACGAAGAAGAATTAGATATCATTATTCATAACTGCTGTTTTTGACTATTTTAGTTATTTCAAGGGTATAGTTCGAATTTTCAATTCATTTTAATGAATAATATTCATTTATTGATCCAATATTATTAATATTCTAATGCTGTACTTGTTACATCACACCTACTCACCGTCCTGCACTTTCGTTTTTACTTTATATACTATAAGTAAGCACAAGGAAAGTTTGATTTTGTGAAAAATTTAAATTTTAGATAATTTTTATTGTAATATACTTCGCCGAAACGGCTGCCCAGCAGAAAACATTTCTGCGTAAAATTGACAAAAAGCTGGGAGGTAGATATGCTTTTAGGAAGTTTCTTGCATACTCTGTATTACATCAGAAGACTGTTATAATTTTTTTAATTTTGACACTCGTTTACTGAAAAATGATTAGTCCAATTGACTTAAACTTTACGATATTCAATAGATCTAAAGAATTCTGATCATATAGGGTTATTACAGTTATAAAAATACGCGTACATGCAAAAATTACTCACAATGACATTATGCGGAACATAAAATTGTTATACATATATAATACAGGGTGCTCGATTTGAACTGGGCAACGTGTTATCTATTTTTTGTTAACCAAAACAGGGTGCTCGTTTTTATATTTTTTATTAATTAAAAGCTTTCAAACTGTTGGGATAAATATTTCTGGTTCTATCCACCTTAAACGAGAACAGCTAATTAGTTTCAATTTACTGAAAACAGTCTCTGGTTTAAATTTATTAATATAAAACACGATTGTAATTAATTTTAGGGTAATAAAAATCCTTTGTATATCATAACTTTAACAACTAGAGAAATCGTTGGCCTTAGAACAACTACAATAACGGTGAATGGTTTTAAAATGAAAATAAAATTTACCAAAAAAATGTCTTTCAAAAACTGTGAAGTTATAAATAAAAAAAAGTAATATTGTTTAAATTGTTGTGAACTGATAGAAGTACGTATACAGAGTGTATGTAAATGAAGTAGCACAAATTATACCTCTGAATCTAGAAGGACAAATAAGACCATTGAACCACACACACCTTAGTCCAAAGTTGTACTTCTGCGGAGTTACAGCCTCTTGAAAGTTAAGGGGCAGACACACATTTTAATTAAAGTCTAGAATCTTATCACACTTAATGTTTAAGCTTGACAGACACTTATGAAGTGACGGCATATTTAGTAATAATATTGTCTAAATGTGTCCATAGGGTATACCGTAATCGATGATATCCAACAGATTTCCTCTAACATTCTTCTGATTGTTACGCCTTTTTCATTCGAACGCAAGTACCCAATTAGTTAAAGCAACTAGGTAGCCCGCCTCCGAGGCAACGAGTCGGGTATGTGAACTGACGCCAGTGGACAACACATCCAAGAAATAAATAAACGCGTATTTGGTATTAATGTTGTCTAAATTTGCCCATAGGGAACACCGCAATCGATGATATCTAATAGATGACCTCTGATATTTTTTATTATTACTTCTTCTTCATTCGAACGCGGGTACCCAATTAGTTAAAGCAACTAGATAGGCCGCCCGCTGGGTAATGAGTAGGGGATTTGAACTGTCGCCAGAGGACAACATATCCAAGAAAGAAATAAAGTGAAACGCGTATTTGGTATTAATATTGTCTAAACTTGCCCATAGGGGACACCGCAATAGATGATATCTAACAGATTTCCTGGGATTTTTTTAATTATTAGTACTTCTTCATTCGAACAGAGGTACCCAATTGATTAAAGCAACTAGGTAGGCCGCCCGCGGGGCAACGAGTCAGGGATTTGAACTGTCGCCAGAGGACAACATATCCAAGAAAGAAATAAAGTGAAACGCGTATTTGGTATTAATATTGTATAAACTTACCCATAGGGGACACCGCAATAGATGATATCTGACAGATTTCCTCTGATTTTTTTAATTATTAGTCCTTCTTCATTCGAACAGAGGTACCCAATTGATTAAAGCAATTAGGTAGGCCGCCCGCGGGGCAACGAGTCGGGGATTTGAACTGGCGCCAGTGGACAACATATCCAAGAAAGAAATAAAGTGAAACGCGTATTTTGCATTAATATTGTCTAAATTTGCCCATAGGTGACACCGCAATCGATGATATCTAGTAGATTTCTTCTGATATTTTTTATTATTACTTCTTCTTCATTCGAACGCAGGTACCCAATTAGTTAAAGCAACAAGATAGGCCGCCCGCGAGGCAACGAGTCGGGTATGTGAAGTGGCGCCAGTGGACAACATATTCAAGAAATAAATAAAGTGAAACGCGTATTTGGTATTAATGTTATCTAAATTTGCCCATAGGGGACACCGCAATCGATGATATCTGACAGATTTCCTCTAATTTTTTTATTATTTCTCCTTCTTCATTCGAACAGAGGCACCCACCCAATTGATTAAAGCAACTAGGTAGGCCGCCCGCGGGGCAACGAGTCGGGGATTTGAACTGTCGCCAGAGGACAACATATCCAAGAAAGAAATAAAGTGAAACACGTATTTGGTATTAACATTATCGATGATATCTAACAGATTTCCTCTAATATTTGTTTGTTCTATTCCAGCCAATAGTAGTATAGTAACGTAGCTAATAGTTTCTGAGA
>JABXWE010105539.1:0-18440 GCA_014611495.1 Limonius californicus | reverse complement strand
AGCGCATTTGCCTTTAGATGCGAGGGACGCGGGATCGAACCTGGCCAAGGTTGGCGAGATTTTTCTAGCTGCGAAAAATCTGATAATGCGCCTTTTGTCGGATAAGAAGTAAAGCCGTAGGTCCCGTGCCACTGCGATGTGTGACACGTTAAAAATCACTACTGGAGTTGGAATTACCCCAGATAGGCAAAATTCTTAATTAGGGTGTACAATGGGCCATATGGCCTAAGTGCATAGAGATGCTTGGAAAACCGCGTCCTAGATCTCGCTCTTTCAAAGCAAGCAAGCAAGCAATACCATAATAGCAAGGTTTGGATTGTATGCAAAATACATATTGACTACTAAATGCTTCTTTTCTTCTTTTCATCATTAAATTCTAAAAAATTTAAATTTTTGAGATGGTTCGACTAAACCAATGCTGTGTTTTAGCAATTTCCAAGAATTAGTTTACAACAATTTCACCAGGAAAAGCCAGCTTAGTGACCCCAGTTAAATTGTTCTAAAAAGTACTTAGGTTAACAAAATAGAGCGGATGTTGTTAGGGGTAATGGTAAGTTACTTACTTTCTTCATTTTATACAGTACAGGTAGATTTACCGCATCTACGTGTAGCAGTTTTGAATAAGGATATTTTAATTTATTTGAGGTGATCATCGTGAAGTATAATTATTATTATTTACACTATCTGATACATGGTAAAGGCAGGGCAGAATTTAAAAGTTCTTTTCCTTAATTTAATTCACATAACTTTTTTAGCTCATGGTGTAAACAGAGTTGCAGAAGCAATTAGGAACTAGTTTCCCATCTTTTAAACGATTTAATCAATCCCGTAAAGAAGGTGTTTATAAAGGCACCACTGAGGGTGCAAGTATTTAAGAAAATATACTAAATCTTCCATCAACTAAACCAGTCATTACAAGATGGAGTACATGGCTGAATGCAGCTATTTATTAGGCCGATAAACTAAAAGAAATTATACAATTAGTGTTAAATTTTGAAGAAGTTTCAGCTGCCATTATAGAATATACAGTTGGCATTTATTAATGCTAATTATAGTTTCGTAAGTACAACACTAACTGAACTACAATCGCAAGAAGTGTCACTAATAGATTCGGTTGAACTCATAAAAATATTAATTAATCAAGTTAATCGAAGTATTGGTAAAACAGCAGAATGATGGGAATAATCGAATGATTAGTAGACGAATAATTTTAATAATCGAGATATTAATTCAAATTAATTATTCGAATCCAGAATGCGCGTACATTTCGGCAAAGAGAGACTTCTCGCATTCTGCCTTCGAATGATGACGCCCTGGCACTACCGCTCTTATCCAGAAATATTTTTTCGGTTTTCGATTGTATTCTGTTCTCTATTTATTTAAGTTTCGTTGCTTTGTAAGATTAACCTGATTGTAAATGCCATTTTATGGTTTTCCCTGTTATATTATAAGTTATTAAATATTAACAATAGTTCTAATTATTTTATTACAATTGAGTACTAGGTTATATCTTTATAAGCGTAATCATGACGACCAACTTATCCACTAAGTTTATTAATCGGAAAGTAAATACCTATCAAAAGCGGCACAGATTAAAAATTATCGTTACTGATTAAGATCAAATAATTTGATTTATTTGGTATTTTTAAACAGTAACATAAATTGCTGAAATTATTTTACTTATTTATCTAGCTTATGACGATAATATAATTAATTTAATAATTACAAATCTACAAGTAATATTTTTGAATTTAAGTATGGAAAAGTAGAAATAACTAAACCTGACCTAAGCCTGTCCGGTTCTCAATTCCAAGAACTGATTTTGCTAACGCTGCTGGACATGCGACTTCATCACACAAAACAAGTAAAATATTTCCAATTGTTTAAATCGAGATGCACGCCCCACTAAACGAACGTATTCAAGAAATTTTCATCATTCGAATAAATTACTCGCATATCGATATACCTCTAGATACATATATGCATAATCAAAATTTCGAATGATTTCATTCGGGTTACACCCATCACTAAAACAGTATCAAACACAAAAGTGAATAACATTCTAACAGGTAATTTTGACGATGGGATTGAATTAAAAATCCGACCATTCTTACTAATTTGAAAAAAAAGCTCCAATCACATATCACTTGAAATTGAAAGGAGCTTCTCAATTAATGAAAATTAATTAAAAATTTAGAGGAACATATTATAATGAATTGTTATAATTTTATCAAACATAAATAATAAATACGTTTATAGCAATAATGCATATAATGATAAAATTATTATTTTATCTAACATTACTTTTAATTGTAAGCGTCTGCAACGAGGTTTCTTCGCAGATATGAAAGATTTACCACAGACCGAGAAACATAGTGATTAAAGTGGATTGAAGTTTGGCAGGAATGAATTGAAAAGAATGAGCTGCAGTAGTTGATTTAACTATATTAGAATGTTAATTAAATACAATTATTTAGAAAAATTGTATTGAAATTCAGCACGAAGATCGGCATAAGACGGAGAAAAGTAGGTGTGTAAGTTGCAGATAAATAAGAATTGAAGAAACCTAGATTTCCAAACGATAATGTTATATGGAATAGATTGCGTTGAAGAAGAACAATAAGTCAATTTACTTAAAGTTATATTGTTGCGCTTTATGATAGATATCCAAACTTTAAAATAATATAATGAAGACAAAGAAAACAAAAATATTTTCCTACGGACAAACTGATTTTGTAAAATTTTCACCGAATTTTAAACATAATTGGCATATCCTTAACTAAATACTAAAAATGTGTAGCATGTGTAGTAATTTAAAATATGCACATAAACCTTTGTTTCCTTAACCCAAATAACCTTGCCCCTTGTAGTATTCAAATTATAAAAACGAAAGTATGGCTGTTTAAAATGTAGTATAAGTACAACTACATAACCACTGGAAAATATTGAATAACTTTGTAGCGTGGTTTTCTCCTTATTCCGCTTTTAATGAGTTAACTTCGTCGCTTGCAATTAAGATGACGACAGGTTAAATAAATTGTCTCGCATTTAATCCAATATACTGAAATTTAAAATGCTTGAAAGCATTATGTAGTAAAGCAGTACCAAAATTAAAGTACATATTTAGAGTTTTTTCGTTGTGTACAGACGTTTAGTACTTCTTTCGTCATTCAAACCTTTGGGTTGTTCAGCGTTGCCGCGGTATAATAGGCAATTTTTTCATGCAGTTGTAATTCTAAATTACAAAACTAGTTTTACTATGGGTTATTCTAGGTGCACTGCAGTAAGTCCTTGACGTTTGATTAGTACTTCACTTTATTAATGGTGTTCAGTAATGTGATTTACACACAAGAAAAATATATTTGCGGAATTATTCTGGTTGGGAAAGTTCCTGTAAGCAAACATACTTATATAATATATTATAATTCTTGACTTATTCACTTTACCAGATGAGGATCGCGACGAGAAGAAAACAATAATAGTTAATACAGAAGCAAAATAGGAATTGAGAAAAAATTGATATGTTTACAGGGTGTGCTACTTTTGATCTCTTTATTTTATTGGTTAAAATCATATCCAAATAATTGAATAGCACAGCAAAATGATTAGGATTAGTATGATTATCTCCAGCTCAACCAAATACCCTATGAGTTTTAAAATAATTTGCTTGGCAAATTAAATTTCTTATAGTTTTTCATCAGAACTTGTTTAAATGCTTTGACAAATAAAACAAATATAAACGAATCATGCATTGCCTTGGGGGTTCTTACTTCATTTACTTTCAAAGCAGTATATTGAATGTAACTAATGGATTGCGTAAAATAATAGCCAATACGTAGGTAATGCGCACTACGGATGCTATCCTACCTTCTATTTTATTAATATTTATAGTAACAACATCCTAACAACACATTAAATACAAGTTTACAAGTTATAATCCAATATAACCTAAAATGATGTGTAAAAACCATTACGCACGCATATTAATTTAGATTATACATAACGTTTCATACCTATTTACTGATAATTACCTTTTAAATCTCCGTAAACTGTTTCTCGTTATCTGCATTCGTATTTTCGGCAAACATGTTTTAAATGTGCAAAGTAGCGTACGGTATGATTATCGAGAATTTTATGTAATGTATGTAGTGTCATTAATTATTCAGTCAGTTAAAGTGATTATTTTTATTTTTAAATATTAATCCTAAACTTTCACCTATATCTGCAAATCCTAAAACAGCTTATGGACTAATATGTATTGTACTTCTTGAAACAAGCAACCATCATTTAAATGTGTCAAGTAAGCCAATCCAATTCCATGATGTTAAGTGTAACGGAGTTCAAAAAAACAAAAATGCACTTTGTGAATATCTTAATCTCGGTGGACGTCAAATTATGCATTCAAAAGTAACTGCTCTAGAATAAAAAGTAATTATTATCGTTGATCTGTTCGTTGATAACTATTAAATACGTGCGAGAAGAAGAGTGGACTATGAATTAACAGATGAGGTGCAGATCACAAGAGGAGTGCGCCAGGGCTGTATTCCTCGCCCATATTGTTTAATGTATACTCAGAGAAGACAATAGAGCACAAAGCACAGTAGACTTTAAAATAAAAGGAGTTTTAATGAATAATATAAGATATGCTGATGAGACGGCTTTAATAGCGGGAAGTGAGGAAGATCTGCAAAATTTATTAAATCAAGTAAATGAGGAAATTAATAATATGAGACTAAAAATAAACGTAAATAAGACAAACACCATGGTTATGATTATAAGCAAGAACAACATTAACACAAATATTATGAGTGACAACATCAGAATTGAACAAGTTAATGGCTACACATATTTAGGCCGCATAATTACCTCAAAAATGGAGTGTAAAGATGAAATACAGAGAAGAATAGAGATAACAAGATCAGCCTCTGTTAAATTTAAAACGATATTGAGCAATCGTCATCTTAATCTATATCTAACACTGCGTCTTCTAAAATGCTACGTATGGCTGTGAAACGTGGACGCTCAAAAAAGACACGACAGATTGGTTAACAGAAGAAGAATGCTGAAAATCTCTTGGACATAAAGAGTGCGCAACGAAGAAGTTCTAAGACAAATTGGAACGAAAAGGGAATTAGTAGACAATATAAAGGAAAGGAAGTTATCCTATTTTGGAAATTTAACACGATTTGAAAAATACGGAAGACTACAATATATAATAGAAGGGCAGAATGAAGGTAAGAGACCGCGTGGAAAAAGGAAAATATCTTGTATAAGCATTATAAGAAGTTGGTTGGGGACGAATAAAGAAACGGTTAACGAGATATTCCATGGCGATCGCTACCCTCAGAAGCTGAGAAGGCACCCGGAGTGAGAGAAAGTAATGTTTTAAATTGTATGGCTTATACTTAAGCGATCGTGTCCTACTGGACACGATCGGGTTTCAACATTCAAGCTTTACAGAAAAAGCAATGTAAAATCTAAATATGAACTAGTTGCACGAATACAAAAAATGAATCTACTTAAATGACAACATCTGTCCTGATCTTGTTGTTGGAAGAAACCAATTTAAATTATCAAAGACGCCCCTCTTCTTTTCTCATTCTTCCTCTATTTAGACCTGTTAATGACCATATACTGGACAAAATAGTAGTGTAACCCGTTAAAGCTAGAGCAGCGCGATGTTGTCAGTTTGTTTACAAGCACGGAGAAGGGCAAATGTTCGTACATCTATTTCTAAGGTATGTATCACCATGCTAATTATTAAACACCACAGCTCGACCGACCATTCATTTAATCAGGCTTTAAAATAAGCATAGTTAACGAGTTCCATTTTTCATTCCTGCACTCGTAGTATGGAACTGTATTGTGTTGGCGATATTACCCTTTGGATGTAATTACGCTCTCCATCAATCCAAAAAGCGAAGAATGCAGACGCGTGTATGTGATCAATGCTTATGAAAATTGACATGCCGAGACACAATTTTAGTTAATTAATTTCTTCTCAAATATATACGCAACCAGAAACGATGTTACAAAATGGCTGCGTAAATTTTATAAGACGCCTGAATTCAAATGCAATAATTTTCTAATTAGCTATCTACATCGGTTTCAAACAAACGGGCAAAATAACACAGCAATCTCTTTAAAATGTAATTAATACGAACATTTTGTTTATATGATTGCAATGCCAACATTTAAATTCAAATTATTTAGTCATACCTTACAAAATACTACTTTTCGTGAACAAATAGTAACAGTAGTCAACTTAGCAGACTCCGTGCCTCTATTTCTGGCAAAATAGTCCTAATAAATCATATCTGTAAATTATTAAGAATATTTAGTGCTAACGACTACAATGTATTACTTCAAGTTCAAAAATATAAATCGATCCACAATTTACTGACAAGTGGACTGTATTATGATTGTGAAAAACGAATGTATAAATAAAAAATAAGCCCCATAAATGTGCTTGTTTTTGTAATTAAATAAAGTTGTATGTGGAAGAAATTTTTGCATTTTAATTGTAAGTTTTGAATGTGTAACACCTTGTATACTTTCAGAAATATACAGTTAAAGTTTGCGGTATGGGATAGTTCAAGAGATTTGAATTTAATTAAAGCCTTATGCATGTTATATAACCGTATTCAGCGTAGAATTATTTATATAACCGATATGGTATACACCGGTGTAAACAAAAAAATTATAATGTGTCCAGGACCAATTTAATTTAATATGTTTCTGACAGACCTTTTCAAATTATCCAGGGATATACAGTCTCTGTAGATACCAAATTTGAAGTATGTAAATATAACTTCAGTAAGCATATATTGATATTTATATAACCTCAACAATTTCTGTGGGAGAAATAAATACTAGGAATCCCCGAATTTTGTTTTACTGTGTATTGGTTAAAATTGTCCTGTATTTTCTAACGACGTTGCAGTTTTAAAGTTTACAGCAATAAAGTGATTAATCAGCATGTTTTCGGAATTACAATTACATGGGAGCTGAATGTGAACAATTATTGGAATATTCCTGGAAATTCCGTTAATTACGAAAGCCGGAAAGCTTTCGAAGTGTTAGTGGTGCGCCAAAGTTGTACTTTACATGATGTTGGTAACTCTTGAGTGTTATAGTTAATACAAAACGAATCTGACGGGTCCAATACGCGAATGTGCTGTTCGAGCCGTATTATATTTATCCTTGCACGGTGCGCCGGACATAACGTTCCCTAACTTACGAGGGCTCATGACGTGCTTCGTTAAGTATTATACGAGTTTCCGCTGAAATATGGAAGCGATAAATAAATACATTGTACTGAATTATCGCGGGATCTGTTTTCGATTTGGAGGCGCATATATAGAAACAGACCGACTCTGCTTTGCATGGTGATGTTAGTGAACCGTTTAGCGTTATTCCCGATCGCAGGTGCAATTTATGGTTCTCTCAAGATCGAATTCCGTGATTTACAACCTCTATCTTCGAAACTATTGCCTATACTTCTTATCCCCTTATATCTCCCGAGATTCGCAATATTTCAAACATCGCCGCCATTATTTTCAATAGAATCGCATTATTTCTGTCGCATATGAAGCACAGTAAAAGCGAGGTGACCAGATTGCCGTGACAGCGAAATCAGCCCGCTATTAAATCGTTAGAGGTCCGGTTGGTTGTTCATCAGCGTCGGATAGGGTACGGATATTGTGACCTGTCAGAGCCCACCATGCACCCGTCTACTATCCACCACAAATCATCCACTCCCGGAGGGCGCGCAGTCAGCTGTCACAACGCGAGAATCCGCCACGACACACGTTTCACAACAATAGAATCGCGACGTGGCTGGAAAAGTAAACTTCCTTGTCGCTTTCCTCGCGGGAATGTATACGATTTTGTATTCGACATGTTCAGAAGTCGTCGCCCATCCTAAATATTCGTTATACCTATCTACTCCGCCAACCCACCCCAGGCAGGATGAACTGCCATGCCCGCTGGAAAATATACTGCAACGTAATTTCTTCTTCCTAAGATTATTTTCAGCCTTCGTTACTTTTCAGTAGAGTGTACTTGCAGTACATAATGCTGCAAACGAGGGCCGGCAGAGTAGAGGCAAAATGTAATATTCAAGATCTTCTGTTTGAACTAAGGAAAATAAATTGTCTGGCTTGTATAATGGATGAAAGGAGTTCACAGGGCAAAGTGATGGCGTGCCACTGAGAAATCTCAGGCCGCAGAGAGCTGCTGTTGTTTAAGCCACTTACTGCGGTTTATTTGGCTACACACGTCACGCTTAAGTCGCCATTCATCGCGGTCTTTATTAATGAGCAGAATATGTACCCTATTTTTACAATTGCCTTTGTGCTGCTCTGCCTCGAAATTCTGCCTTGCGAGGAACTCGTAATTATCACAAACCTTTAATTATCGCCGCAGGCTCATCTCGTGTTTACCCAGAACTTAGCAAAGGGATGTTAGCGAATGGAAAATAAACACTATTAACACAAACAGATATTTACTGTGTTTTTCTTTTCTCTTCACTTATTAAAGTTACCCTCAGGCAACCTTCATAAAAATAAATTGAGGACGACGTTGTTAATTACTAACACACAGCAACATATACTGGTAGTAAATTACGTGCTAAATACTGAAACTGTGTTTTCTTTTGAGTTACATATTAATAGGCAACGTCAATAACAGTGTTTCGTTATCTTTGAACTTTCTCTTAAAACGGCAACGTTCTCGGTACACTCACAAATTCATGTACGAGTAATTTTCAGTTTTCCACATACAAATTCTTCAAAGCAAACAATGTATCTCTGACGTATCATAGAATTATTAGCAGCATATAAATATGACGAAAAAATCAGTCAAAGATTTAAGCCATTTAAGGGAATATAATGCACCAAAATAAATTTAAATTAGCAGATTTTACAGAATCTTATCAGCATGTTAATTAACGAAAATGGCATTCACTACTGATGAGACCTAGAAGTGTTATATTATAAAGACAAAAATGAAAATATTTAGAATGGATATATTTTTCCAGATATTCTATTTCTGAGTTTTTCACTTCAGTTATTAAACCTTGTAAATACTGCTATAGAAAATAGAGGTTGGTATTTTACATAAAATGACAAATTATCCAAAAATACCCACAAGTGCTAAAATTGATTTGTTTAAATAACGTTATTTAAAAAAGTTATTACAATTTGTATTGTCTTTTTATGTGAATTACTGCTGTCAGAAAGTTATATGAATAATTACTTTTTGCAACATATTTCAATTTGATTTTCACCAAAAAAACGATATATCATCTTTTTACTCTTCAAGTACAAGATTTTGATAGAAATGCTCATTTTGGACCACCAGAAATCCAGAAATGATGAAAAATGTCGATGTATGTCTTGGGTATCATTTTTTCAGAATATTTATTTTCTAAGATGACAATAAGGGATTTTATGCGATTTCTGAATTCAAACCTAATGATTTCATAAGAGCATTCTGACCTCAAAAGTATATTCTTTGCACTTTTTACTCTAATTACATTTAACGAATTGATTCAAACTGCATTCATTCGTTCATTTATTATCTTGATTCTCGTTTGTACCGCTTGTGCAGTGTCGAAGCGGTGACGCAAGGCTAAGCTAGTTTGTGCTATGCACAACAGAGCCCGGCTTGGCGAGTTACCATGTTGGTGCGTAACCATGCTTAACCTGCTTGGTGTATGGATATTTTTGTGTATGGTCTTATTACTCTTCTAATGCGAAAGTAACACGAGGGGTGCCAGTAATTTGATCCGCAATGGCAAATGGAAACTGTTATATCCAAAGCCTAGTTCTCTTCCTACTGAGCCATCCCAGTCATAGGTTCAAACTTGAAATTATTTATTAGAGCTTATGCCTAAGCACATAGTGTGTAAAATATTGTTGTGAGAAGTCCAAAAGTTTTTGAAACTGTCGAAAAATATTTTATAGGTACTAAGGACTGTAGGAATTAAGAAAGTTGATTACACACTGTGACGCGAAAAAAGTGATGAAAACCTACTATTTTCTGGAAACTTCTATCGTCTCTAAGACCGTTTCAATTTTTTTAAAGATTTTGGATGTAATGGAGCTTTACTCAAAAACCATTGTTGTAAGGCAAGTGTGCCTTAAATTTTTAATATATCTCTAAAGTTATTAATGAAATAATTAGTTGACGTGGTAAGGACCTACAAAAGAATTTTTCAACCGAAGGTTCTCTGCACGGCAATTCCAATTTTCGATTTTTCAGGTTTAGTGACAAGGTATGTGCTAGTTTCACCGGGCAAAATATGCCAGTTGGATATCATTATAAAACTACCTATACGTAGGTAAAATATATAGAATAAAAAAAAATGTAATTATCCATTTCCAAATCAGAACATGGCATTAATTCCGGTTATAGCGAAAGCAATACAAACTTACTGTAAGCATACCCAGTTTTGGATAAGTGGCCGTGAAAAATTGCATTTATGTTTAAGTAACGTAAACTCAATAATATAAAAATAACTTCTTCGTTTGCAATGGTAATAGGGAATTTCCAAAAAACTCAATCACTGATAAGTACAACAGCTGTGCTTAAATGTAAAAAATTATTTATATATAAACGTTTGACAATTAAAAAAGTTAATGTGGCTTGTACGGTCTTTTTCAAGCAATTACTTTAGTTAGAAAATCTTCTTCTGCATTCAGTTTTAATTTGAATTTTCAAATAAATTCAGAAATCACGACGAAATAAAAATGATAATATAAAAATGAAAGTTTAACTTATTAAAATCGGTATTAAAATTTATTTAGCAGTTCAAAATTCTTATTTTAATATTTATGAAATAATCATATAAAATAGTCCTATACGATTGGACAGCCTGTATAACTGTTGTCCTAACGTGTCAAGTTGCTGCGCTTCTAACATATAACTGCTAGTTCTACCTTTGTATGATGGTTTATATTATCTAAATTTTAATGAATTATGAACATACCATAACATAACATAACAAGAATAATTTAATATAATAAAAACACTGAATAACCGCCACTTATTTCTTCGAAGTAATCGTCTTTACGTAGTTTAGTTTAGGCAGAACATTATAATCTATAACAGATATATACAGTTATTTCTGAACAAGGGCTGGTTAAAATATATATATATATATATATATATATTGATGTTTTATTGAGGGACTAACATGTGAGCCCCACACTGAAGCGACAAAAAATATTTCGTTTAAAAAAAGGAATGTTGTTGGACTTGCACCCGTAATAAAGATGATCTCCCTTTCATATGAAAAAAATATACAATATTATTGTTGTTGACGAAGGAAATAAGGTAGTAAACATGAACTTATAAAATATAAATGCAACAAAGAAATTAATTCAGTGTTATCGGATTTAGCTTTTTCTTATAATATGTTAAACAACAATTACATCACATAGAAGCTCTTGCTTATTTTCTTCTGGTGTTGGTAAAATTTACTAGATGAAATAAAGATGGCACTCCTGCGCTCTGTAGTTCTTGAACTTCAAAACGAAAGTCCATCACTTGTTGCTTTTTTTAAGGTCCTCGCAAAAAAATTTGGACTGAGTATCCCCGTATTCGTCAAATCGTTTCACAAGGTAATTAATCCAAATATTATTTACTGTTTATTACTTCAGATGTTCAAATATACCAACAAACTTATAAATACGTTGCACCTTTATAATTAGTTTTAAATTGTTAACCCCAAACTTGCTGCAATTTTCAGATTGTTGTTGATTCCGTGTTACTTATTTATTTTAATTTATTTTAACTTAAATTCGATTGCTCTTCCAGTTGCAGCTCCAGATGATGTATGATGTGAATATCTCCCAAATAATTAACAAATATTAAACTTTCGTCCAACTTGTAGATGATTCCTAACCTTGAAGTTTGTTCATGTTTTAAACGTCATACGCAAATACGTAACACTTGATAACATAGTTTTATTCTAACAGGATATAATAAACAAACAAAATTACATTATTAACTGATTCGCCAGACGAGCGTCTGTTCTCGTTGAGATTTTCGTGGCAGGTTTCCATTTTTTTTTGCAACAAATAATAGTGGCAACATCATAATACAAACTAAAATAAGTGCATTTTACAGAAAATATGTGACCTCCTCAACCAATGGGAAAGTAGAACGAAATTAACACAAATTAACGAAATCTTAAATATTTAAATAACTTTTTGAAAATATCACTTCCATCAAAACTGAAATTATCGTCATATTCCTTATTTAAAAATGAATGATTTGACAGCTCACACGGTCGATCAATTATTGTCCATAAAAATTCTTATTCATTTTAAATATAAATCGCCTTAAATTAATAATATTGTAATAAATGATCAATTGAACAGGTCCATTTTCCTCCAAAATTACATGTTAGCTGACAGTTGTCGAAAATAATACACAAATCTCATAGATTATTGTTTTCCAGGTGAAACACTCAAAGTCAAGTTTGATAAATACCTCTAATACCTTCATACAATTATTACGACTAGGAACAAGCAAAACGAAACAGAGATTTCAAAGGTTAGACACCAGATCAACTTATTCAATATCAACGAAGATAACAAACACTAACTGAACATGAACTTTACTTGGTTTGATCAACTTATTTTTCAGGTTTAAAGCATAAAATAGCTTTAAGTTATCGTTTTTCTCTTAGATTATTTAAGTCAAGGTTCATATAACACAGCAATATATATTGCTGTGGTTTATCCCTTCATAATAATAATAATTTTCGCCCCACGTTGACAGCGACGAAAAGTTGTTGTGTAATAAAAGTTATGGTAAAAAGAAGAACTTATGCCGACCAGCTCAAGCACAAAACTGTTAATCTCAGGGTTCCACTCGTGGCCTCGTATTGTACAAGATATCGAGAAAAAACGTTAAACAAAAAAACCACAACACGCGCAAATTTTTACTATGCTTTTCTGTCACCGAAAATTAGTTCATGTTTTATCTGCACCAACCTTTTTACAGATGTTAGGCATGCAAAAATGCCCCTGGACTGTTACTTCACAAGTATACAGACTGCACTCCTCTCCTCCAGGCTGGTTCTGCTTTCCGAGTATCTTATAAAATAATGACATCGAACGAGCTAACGAGTCAAAATTCATCACACACACACACACATATATATATATATATATATATATAAATAATCAGTCAGTTACCCATACATAATAAAAAACCAAAAATTTAACATGAGTTGTAATGAAAAGAATTCAAAACCTTTTTCCATATTAAAGTAGGTCTTGTATCTCTAATTGAAGATACTTCAGAAATTGTTTCAAATATTTCATAACCTATAGACCGCATGTACTGTATGTAACATCTTATCTGCAGCATCTAATACATACCATAAGTAATTATATGAGGTTAGAGGGCCGCACATAAATGATTCATCAGATTTATTAACGTTTTCAGTTTATTTACAATTTTTCAATTTAGCGAGACTGTCTTTGCATAACAGGATCACGGATTACTGTAATAGGAGGGAATATATATCCCATGTCTTTGTCTCTTTTCCACATTATCTTATTTATTTATAACGTAAAGTAGAGGACTGAAAAATCTTACTTCTTATGTTAAAATTTACAATAGATATTAACCCCCTACATTTTCATAGAAAATCGGTGGGTATCTGACTTAACATTTTGAGAATTTGTTGGAGTTTCTTCACTATATAATATATATTCCAGGGAACAAAATGGGAAGTAGGCAATAACGGGGCACTCGCGCATTTATAGTTAACAAAAGATGCACGTCATTCGAGGCGAAATGATTCTTCGATATTTCAGGAGCCGTTTCTACGACTTTGTTGAGACTTGAAATATAGTTGTATAAATTCGCCTGGAAATAAGCTTTCAGAGAAAATTCTGAATCGAAAATGGAAAGTGCAAGTATAATTTGTTCAAAAACTAATACCAAACGATGTTATACCAAACAGCCAGCGTCTAATTTTCACTACACTGTTTGCAATTTTCGTAACAGCTAAACAATTTGCATAATTTTTTAGACGTTTGCCAAAAATAAATTGATCCCTAATGAATAAACCATAGTTCTGATTGGAAAATTGTATACAAGATAACTCCTACATCCGGGCTTTTTAAAATTATATGCTTCTGTTTAATCATAATACGATATTATTTACAGTTAGGTAACGTAGTAATAAATTAATTAATGTAATAAATGTAGGACCAGATAATATTATGCGTTTCAAATAATGTAATCGGATTTTCTTACAGCGGAAGGATGAAAGTTGATAACTGCCTTTCATAATAGAAATTTGGATAAGCTGGTCTTATATTCGTCCTGACAAAGATTAAGTATCATTACGAAGTCGTAATATCCACCACTCCTAATGGAATAATAAAGCTTTAAATTTAAAGAAATATGTATTAGAAACAGATTATTACTCGTTTCTCAAATCATATTTTATTTTGTGACATAATACATTTGTTTTTTATAAACTTTTCTGGTTTGTACTGTTCATTAAACTAAAACTGCAGACCTACAAAGCTGTTGCTGTTTTATATAAAATTCACTAGCTTCATTTTTTATTTTGAAAAATATGTGTTTGTTTGCGGGATAGGTAATTGCTTTATTGATGTTCAAATAGAAGTAATTATTACTACATATATTCTGATATCATACATATTTTGCCTGTTAGGTTGTGGAAGTGGAAATTCCACTTTATCCTTAGTTACTACTATATATAAATCGTTATTATAATAGTTTAATAACTGAACATTAAACAACAAATTTCATTAGTAGCCACTTCGTCGCACTGCTAGGCGCCGGCTTCTTCTCTGCCACGTGCTTCTCCTTAGCGCTAATGTAGAAACACCGAGGACCTACAATTTAACTAATTAGGAAATGGTATTTCAGCACAAGATTTCTATTAATTTGTAACGCCTAGTCGAATCTATGGCGACATTTCTAATATCCTAAATCGAAGCAATACTACCGAACCTACTATTTGCGATGCAAGGTCCATGTATCAAGGACAAGGGTCGACCAGCTATAGTCGAAGAAGGGGGAGTTTGATAAGCCTAGGCGCCACCTGTTTAAAATATCTTTCGTCCTTGAAATTAACACGAGGTAAACAGGAACCTTCCTGGAGGTCGGACTTACCTTGCTTCGGTAATTGCTCAATTTGTCCCCAAAATAACTTATGATAACCCAAGACACAATAAAACACAACAATAATAATTTACAAATCTTCCATTTATCTAAAGATAAATCTTCATAACACCACCAATTGGAAGTAAAATAAGTCTTCAATATGATATCCTTATAGAGGTATATAACAATGTTTAAACAATTATGGCTAACAGTACCGGTAAACAAAAAATAAACAAAAACCAACCTTTAATATCTTGGGAACGCAATAATGCGAAAAGATTATCAGACTGAAATTCACGACAAAACCCGCTAAGTATTTCTAGATTCTTGGAGGCCTCGCGAATTAAATACCCAGATTAATAATTACCGAAATAATGGTAATGGTGTCGGCTATCTATTAATCAAGAATTAACCTTCCGCACTATTCCCCCTTTCTAACTGAATTTCAAACAATATACGCAAATTTAATTATACTGTTGACCATTTAACAAATTAATTCCCAAATTCAACGAAAATTATTGCCAATTTATACAAATACAAAGTCGATGAAGATTAAACATTCACTAAATAAGAGTACTTAGTCTTATTACCAATTTAAATGTGCAATTATAAGTTTTGTTATAAGTATTTGCTGTTAAACTAAAATTTTTCCAGAACCCCTCGTATCCTCGAAATTATATTTGCAAATTGAATGTTAAAAATGGACTAACACACCTGGAATTTCGTATCTCGATTTACACCTGTTGTACTCGTTCGCTGCACTGCAGATAATTCCGCTTGTCTCGAACCCACAGGATCTCTTCGATGTTTCCCAATCGACTGTTAAATTCGTTAATTCTAGCTTCAGCCAATTCCGTCTAAATAATTTCAATAGTCTTAGAAATGAAAGAGAAATCTGGATTTTTAATGCCTACCAAAAGATGTTATATGGCGATAAGAACTCTCACAAAACAAATGCACTCAAATTGGGATCAACTCCCGAGAAATCACATCAAACTAACGATGCCTAAACTTCCCAAATATGTCTTGAAAATTTAAAACTGGAAAACTTTCCAAGTCTTAAAACGACTTCTAAAATTATCTCAAAACACGTGCACGTTCTATCAGAACTCGTATGGTAATGTCCTAAACGGAAAACTCAAATTCGCCAGTTTTTGAATCGGAAATACTCGAGTAAATGACACGAAACTTCTACAAGGCCAAAACTGAATTAGTCAAAAATAACATATGCAAACCAAAACGCTGTATACAAAATTTGAATGCCAAACAACCAGGTGTAAGAAATCGTACGTTACAAATTGCCTTGCTAATGCTGGAGGATGAAGCCATATTCGACGTTTTGTTCAAAAAGCGAGTGCTCTACCACAAAGCACCACAAATAATACGATTAGCAAATACTAATGGAAAATAAAAACAGTAGGAAGTAATTATTCAGGAATATGTTGTAATCAATTTAAATATAGTATTAGCCGAAAACGGTAGATATCAATTATTATTTAAAATTAATAAAGTCTTAGATAAGCATATATGAAAATTCCATAGCTTTCTAGGAGAAACAGAAAAGGCGCAAAAGATTGTGTTAAATGTTTAGCTGGGTATTTTGAAAGATAAAGCCAGTACTTTTACCAAATCTTTTGACTGTATCTTGACTGTTAACAGTTTACTCCCACTATTAAAAGACGTACTCCTCCGCGGTTTGCAGTCAATGTTGGAGCAATAGCTATAATATATAACGATTCAACAAGGGGTGTTATTGCAGATCCATTTAGATCCCCTGAATTCAACTTACTAATCTTTTACATTCGGGCAAATGTTATATTTATTTACCTGTTACTGTTTTTACCGTCAGTTTTTTCACAATAATGCAAATTATTGATTAAAATGCAAACTCCCCTCTATTTCTAAAAAATTGGTTTGCGGACATGTGTTGACTAAGAGTTTTTTGTTTGGTTTGATGAGTACTATACGTGGATAAATAACCACCTATTTTTTTATATTCCTTGCATAAGATAACCGCTTATTCAGATACCACGCTTTTCGATACACTTATTTGGCATAAAATCAAATAATATCTACTTAACCCCTTATTGCATAGCGTGTCATATATGACACAAAAAAAAAATTCTTTTTGCAAGTCCCACTCGTATATCTACTGATATAAATGTCAACTTCCACTATGTCTGAATAAGGATCGAAACTGCTTTATTCGGTTTCACACAGAATAAATCTATTTTTACTCCTATTTTTTTGTCGCATATTGTACGAAATATGGCACAAATTTTATTTTGTATTTTTTTTTTGAGAAAAATTTATTAAACATTTTTTTGCGTAATTTTCCGTTTATCAGCGTATTTTCTTCTACCTTGGTGATTTTTTCTGTTAAAAAATAAAAAATCATGGAATAAGGGGTTAAAGACAAACATATTGTTATATAGTGTTAAAATATTAGTATTAAAATATAGGTATAAACTATAAGCTTTAGTGTAGTATATACTTAAACTATACTCTGTCTCAGAGGTTTACCTGACTGCCGGTTTAGCGCATATAGAGTTCTTCGACATTCAAGTACTGGTTTTATTTAACTCAGTCCTATTAGTGATAGCATATTTCTACACAAACGTAAACTATTAAGAGTCTTCATATTTACTTGGTGTTTAAATAATGCATAGAAGCGAGACAGGCGAATAGTGGGGTGTCTGGTATACACCAGAACATTTGTAAATTCCAGGGCACGTTATTTTCTTTGAGAACACTGAATTTTAGAAGAAATATTTGTTGCTCAAATTTAGCATTATGTTCTACAATTGCTGTGTACTATGTAATAGGTAAGAAAGAAACCTGTTTCAATAATTATAATTTTTAATATCAACTACACATTTTTAATAAATCAGGTTATAAACTGTTATATATTGTAACGAAGCGTTACTAATTTTGTTTAATTATCCGGATAAATTAAGTTTTATGTTAATTGGGACTCCGTTAAATTTGTTACATAACCACGTTATGCCATTTTACCGTTTAGAAATGTTTCCGCTTAATTTAAGTAATTTTATTTGTGTACCGACCGATATCTTTCCGACCGCACCCTGTATTTTTATATTTTAGAATTGTTTATCAATTTATATCCAAATGTGCAGATACCAGCTGCGTTATGTTTTGAATCTAAGGCCGAACGAGGATATTTATTTACTTTGCATCGTTTAATTTATATTTTGAATTTGAATACCGAACAAATTGATTTATTTATTGTGTACCGATTAGCCTCTGTTTGAATT
>JABXWE010105538.1:0-56325 GCA_014611495.1 Limonius californicus | reverse complement strand
ACAGCTTGCGTGGAAATATAAAGATCTAACATTTAATATATTTTCATTATATAGGAGCATTGTGGGAGAGAGTTTATTCTTATGACTGATTATTTTTACAATATAGTTTTGTACTGTATTTAGAGGTTGAAGAGCTCTGTCGTACAGTCCACCCCAAACAATTATGCCATATCTTATTAAGGATTCTACCAGAGCTTGATACGTCATGATTAATAATTTTTTACTTAGGATGTTTCGAAGTAGGTAAAATTTATGAATTAGTTTTCTTATTTTATTTGTTAAATCTTGAGTTTGTGTTGTCCATTTTAAATTTTTTAATTTTAATTTTAAATTTTTGTCAATTGTTATGCCTAGGTATTTTGTGCTTTCTGTTTCCATAATAATAAAGTCTGGTTCATCAATTTGTATTTGATTAAAAGCCGCACTAGTTAGTGAAAAAGCAACATATACGGTTTTAGATATGTTTAATGTTAGTTTGTTGTAGTCCAGCCAATTTTTAAGCATTTTTACGCCATTGATCACTTTTTGTTTAACAGATTCCCAAGTGTTATCTTCAAAAATCAAGATTGTATCGTCAGCATAAAATGAAACTGTGCCTTTGATGTGCAAGGTTAATAATGAGTTGATATAGATGATAAACAGCAGTGGACCGGACTGTCCCTTGCGGGACTCCTATTTCTATTGTAAGAGGGTCGCTGTATTCGTTTCTAATTTTGACTAATTGTTCTCTCTTGTGAAGGTAGTTTTTGAAAACCTCTAGCACTGTTCCTATCACTCCATAGCGCTCTAGAACTCTAAGAAGTTATTTATGAAGAACAGTGTTAAAAGCTTTTGCTAGATCAATAAAAACGCCAATACACTTGTTTACATCGAGATTCTTTTTTATTTTTGATACAAGTTCGTACATTGCATCGCAGGTGCTTATTCCTTTTCGGAACCCGAATTGTTTTTTATGTAAAACATTAACTTTTACTAAATAATCATACAATCGATTTTTTAAACATTTTTCAAATATTTTTGCAAAATTTGTAATTAAGCTTATCGGCCTCTAATTAGAAATGTCTTTTTTAGAGCCCTTTTTGAAGATTGGAGTTACTATAGAGATTTTAAAATCTTTTGGAATTTTGCCTGTTTGGAAAATTTGGTTCATTATGTGAGTCAGAGGGACAAGGAGGTATTGATGACATTTTTTTATTAGCTTTGCTGTTATCCCATCAAATCCAGGAGCACCGTTGTTTTTTAACGATTGTATATGCCTTATTATTTTGTTTTTATCAACCGGGTTTAGTGCCATTGAGTTTGCTAGGTTTGGATATTGTACTTCTATTTTATTTACCGAATTATTAATATTATCTGCCAATTTGTACGACACATCTCTAAATAAATATTTTGGAAATGTGACTGTCCCTGGACATTCGGGTGTAGCAACGCATGCTCTTGTGTTTATGGTTGGTGGCATTATTTCTCGTTGGAAACAAACTGTTGCATTTCACTTTAGTGGTAGTTCGACGGATGGTGCAGCCTATGTTAAAATTTTAAACAAAATAATTTTTAAAGTAGAGAGTATCGGTTTGAAAATCCTTAGCATTACATCGGATCTGGGTTCGTCAAATCAAAGTTTGTGGAAAATTTGGGAGTATTGTAGCAGGCCGTCATTCGGAGATACGGAATTACATTCGTCACCCTTCTGATAATGAAAGAAAAATATATATTTTGGCTGATGTGCCCAAGTTTGTGGAAAATTTGGGAGTATTGTAGCAGGCCGTCATTCGGAGATACGGAATTACATTCGTCACCCTTCTGATAATGAAACAAAAATATATATTTTTGCTGATGTGCCACATGTTTTCAAAAATATAAAAAACATGTTTGTGTCTAATGAAATTATTAAAATACCAGAGTTTTTACAGCAGAAGTATCAATTACCAACTGATACAATTAATGCAAACCATATTCGAGATTTAATAAAGTTACAAGAGAATTTAAACTTTCGATTGGCACCTACATTAACAGAAGACGATTTAACACCAAACAACTTTCAAAAAATGAAAGTGTCAACATCCACAAATGTAATCAGTCACAGTGTCAGCAGTGCGTTGAAGTTCCTGTCAGAGGAAATGAGAAAACCAGAATTCTACACAACTGCATGGTTTATTGAAATAATTGAGAAATGGTTTGTATTAATGACATCTAGACACCCTACGTTGGCTTTAAGTAAACTAAACCCAGAAAAGTTCAAAGAAGCTTTGGAATTTTTGGAAGCCTTCATGGAAATTATTCAGAATTTGAAGGTGGGTAAAAATCCAGTGTGGAAACCTTCTCAGACAGGTGCCCTAATTTCTACACAATCGATATTCATAGTTCTTTATAATAACCCCTTTGAAAATTGGCAACAACATGGCGGATTCCCGCTCATTGTCCACACCGTCCTGTATAGAGTCACTGTATGTTTACCCCGCCTGCCGACACTCCACGCACTTTCTCTTATCTCGCTCGCGTTTTTTATTGCTGCAGCTTGTTTGTTTTGTCGTGCGGTCATGTAAATTAAATAAATAAAAGCCCTAGGAACTTATGGATTAACCTAATATTATAATATCTTGTTAGAATTCTACTTTATCAACAGTCACATCATTATTTTGACAGTTTTCTCACAGATGTCAAATAAAGTAGAATTCTAACAAGATTTTATAATATTAGGGTAATGCATAAGCTCCTAGGGCTTTAATTTATTTATTTTACATGAACCCAGGATAAAGCAAACAAGCTTGGCTAGGAGCGAGATAACAGAAATTGCATGAAGTGTCGGCAGGCGGGGTAAACATATTCTTCTCTGCCCTCTGTGATTGTTAATAAATACTAAAAATTGCTCGTTTGCGCATCGATACGATGCCCACTTTGTACCAAATTCTGTAGGATTTTGAACAGGAATCTTCAGAATTTTTAAAATTTTTTTACAAAATTGTGAATAAAAAATTCTTAACAAAATTCTGTGCCGTGTCATACAGGCCGAACTTAACTTAATTTAACCTAACCTAACCAAGCCAAAAGAAATAACTTAATTAAATACTTGCAATTGAAATTTGGCAATCAATGTAGTATAAACCATGGCGTAAGTATACATGGTGTGTGCATAGGTAAGTTCGCGCATGCACGTGCGCCGCCTTAGACGTCATCTTCGAGTCTTGAATGCATTGAAAAAGCAGATGGCGCATGCTTGCAGTTAGGCACCGGTTTCCGTTGTATCCACTTTAAAGTGTTTATTTTTCGGATTCATAAATATTTGTTTTTACAATGCCCTATTGTGCAGTAGGGGGATGTTATAATAGTAACAGAAACACCACAGGGGTTAGTTTTTTCACGTTTCCTAAAGATGAGTCGTTGAGAAATACTTGGCTAAACAAGTGTAAGCACGAAGATAACATTAATCTTAAAAATGGTAAGGAAAAATATTAGCACCACCCATTTTCATATTTATATAAATAATTTGTACGTTTAGCTACCATATGCTCAGTACACTTTGCGCCTGATTGTTTTCAAAAAAACGAAACAGCAGGAAATGCTTAATTATTCCCCAAAAAGAGGTCGAAAAATTAAATCCCACGCTATACCGACTATGTTAATTAATAATGATATAAGTCCTACAAAACAAAAGGCCATTGAGAAACGACAAGAGAGAGTAAACCGAAGAGCAAGAAAATTGATTGTTGAAGATCTCTTAGAAGAATCGTAAGTTAAAACCAACAATAAATATAAATGTTATCGTAGTAGGCGTTTTAATAATTTGTTTTTGTAGATCGTGCGCTTCAACTTCGATCTCTTTAATACAAACTGATCACGAAAATATGAGTACATTAACAGATATTGGCGGCAATATAAAATCACGAAATGAGATCATCCTTCAAATGCAACGGAAGATTGACAGTCTACTTGCAAAAATAAAGAAGTTCGATCACGTATGGAGCAATATCAAGAAGAGAGAAATTTGTTAGAATTTCAAAACGCAAATTAACTAAAGAACAAAGTAAAATTAGAACAAATTATTGCGTCGTTAAATAAATTTTTTACGAAAGGTCAGCATGATTATAAAAAATAAAAAGAAAATTAAATGGAATTCAGAGGATATTGCTGCGGCAATTTCTTTACGTAATGTAAGTCCCAGAGCTTAGAGGTATTTACAATCAAAACTGAATTACCCATTACCTGATCTTAGCACCTTACGCCGATGGGCAGCAAACTTAAATACCGATGAAGGACTATTAACAGATGTCATAACACTTATGAAGGCAAAAGCCAAAGATATGTCTGCTATAGACCGTGTGACGATGCTGACGTACGATGAAATGTACATTTCCGACAAAGTATGTTTTGATCCGGTAAAGGAGCAAGTAGTAGGGGGCCCTGTAAATCGGTACAGGTTATTGTGGCACAGTCGTTATTTGGCAACTGGAAACAACCAGTTTATTACAAATTTGACCACGCTATTCAAACTGAAATAATAAATGATGTTATTATTAATCTCGAGCAAGCAGGGTTTCACATAATTTCTCTAACAAGTGATATGTCTCCCTCAAATGTAGCTATTTGGAAAGATCTTAAAATTACTGAACAAAAGCCATTCTTTCCTAATCCATATGATTCAACCAGAAAGATCTATGTTATGGCCGACGTACCCTATTTAATAAAGTTACTAAGAAACCATTTTATGGATGATGGATTCTTCTTAGCTAATGACAAACCAGCAATTACCAAAAAATATATAGAAGAAATTACTGGCACTGCAATCAGCTCTGACTTAACGCTTGCTTTTCAAATTACCTATTTACACCTTACTGTATCCGGTTGCCAATGCCAAAAGGTTAAGTTGGCAACACAATTTTTTTCTAACACGACAGCAAGGGCTATAGAATGGTGTGGCGAAAATAATATGCTTTCAGATGGATGGAAAGACACAGCAGTGTTTTTTAAAACAGCCAATGACTGGTTTGACGTATGAAATTCCAGTACAAAATATGGGAAACATGAAGGCATTAACGGTTATGGTGTAACTTTAGAAAAGCAAAATGAAGCCCTAAATAAAATGAGTGAAACTGTACGCAGCATGAGGCAAGTTTTACATATAAAAGGGATAACTAAAAGGAAACAGGCAATGCTACCTTTCCAAAGAGGAATACTAACAACCAATTCAGCATTAAAAATGCTTTAAGAGGATATATAAAAAAAATTTCCAATTACGTATATAATTACAAGAAGGATCAACCAAGATGTGCTAGAGAATTTTTTTTCGTACTTACGAGCAATGGGACGCGATGAGTACCCATCGCCTTCTGATGTTAAACATCGCCTCAAATGGTATATTCTTGGCAAACATTTCGAAGCTGTTTTCTCAATGAAAAAAATACAGATGATCTTATGTGCGATATTAATTTAACTAACCCTTCTTTGACAAAAACAGAAGAAAACGCTACTGCTTCTACTAGCTACGATTTATACGAGACAGAAACTGATCAACACTTACAGTGTTCTACAGGTTTATTACTCAATAGTTTTATTACATCAAGTCCGGTAACTGAAAATTTTGAAGACATGGAGGCTGTTGAAGTTATATCGGAAAATATAATTAGTGATGAAGGACTTCGTTATGTTACTGGATACGTAGCACACCGATATGCTCTTAAGTATCCACATCTACATTTAGGTACAAAAACAATGGAAGAAGTTGCGACGAATTACAATTGGATTTCTAAAATATCTAGGGGTTCGCTTATTAATCCGTCTAATATATTAATGGATATAGCTCGCAGTATGGAAGTCAAATTTCTCGCACTACATGGAAATTTCTTTGATAGAAAGCCATTGGTTGTTACTAGGATTGTAAATTTATTGAAACTAGAATTCGAAAATTTTCCGGAAGAAATCTTGCGATGCCTTGTTAGAACACGTACCTATCTAAGAATTAAACAATTTACACTTTCTTTACAGGGCGTAAGCAAAGCAGATAAAGCTAAAATGGTAAAAAAAATGAGAAAAACAACCAACAGTTAGACATTAAATTATTTATATTATATTGTAATAGCATAAATAGGCTAGGTTTTCGGTATGCAGCGTGGTATTTACACATAATAAATTTATTTTGGGTGGTTATTATAAATATGTGTGAATTTATTGACCCATAGCTTAGTTATCCTGATGAGTTTTATTATTTCCACAGTAGACGCAATAATCCTGATTTTAAATAGCAACCAACGCGACAAACTAGCGTTCGAGCCTCGAAGATGGCGTCATGCGCGCAGAGTACGCGTTTAGGTCGCTCTATGCACACACCATGTATACTTACGCTATGGTATAAACTATATATCTCTGTATGTCTTCCATTTGCCATTGTAAATGGCTAGGGCCACTCATTCTGAAACATCCTGTCTACTCTTCCCTAAACTAACGTATCTAAAGCTAAACAAAAGTATTTTAATCAGTCATGATATGATAAGCCTTACATAAGCTATTTTACATAAATCAATGTTTGTTTATGTTTAGTAATATTCACTAACAATGTAAAAATATAAGTAAAAACAAATTGAACTAAATGCTTGCAAAAATGAGGTGCTACAAATTTGAAACTCAATGTGGTTGGTCTGATAATCTCATGTGGTACCTCCTACACCCGCTATTTTTAATGGATGGGGTTACCTGTTTTGGAAACCTAACCTAAATTAAATTGACTTGACTTCATGAGAGATACAACCTTTGTGACAATAGACAATATTGCAGAATGGGGTTACAACAAATTTCCTTACCTCATTTATAAAACCGTAATGTACTAATTCTTGAGCTAATACAGTAGGGGCAGGAGTATCTGAATCTGAAATGAGACACGTTAATTGTCTATTCATCTTGTCATCCATTCGGAGCAGAATTGTCATCTGTAACAAAAATTAATAGGTTAAATGATTTTCATATAATTAATCGACAACAAAGGGCGCAATTTAATTACATCTAATATTCAAGAAAAAAAACTCTGAAATTAGTATTAATAATAAAAAAGTAAGATTATATTATAATTTAAATCCAAAATAGCAACAATAAAATTATATTAAAATATCTGGGATTTGTAAATGAATGCACAACACAAATGCAAGGGGCTATAAATTTTATTATTTACATAATTTTCCCCTTTTGCTGTTTTTTTTTCAGGAACTTAGTATAATTTTATTATCATTCAGTTTGACCTTACGCAGCTGGAAATTTTAAATGACACTTACGACAAAAACATAACAGCATCGTACAAACATAATATAAGGTCGCCCTTGAAGAAAAACAAAAACATATATGGTTGGTTAGTTTGTTTGTTTTTAGAACTAATAAAATCTCTTGAAATTATTATTAGTTCTGTCTTTACTTAATAATGATTAATATAGATTTCAATAAAGTAAGGTACGAAACAATCAATAAACGAAAATTATTATATATGCACTAGGATGGCTCTTAATATGCCATTTTTTTTATTATTTGTAATTTTTCTTGGGCTACCCTCCAAGTTGGTTCCACTCCATTAAAAAATTAGCTGTATGAAATTTGGGTTCAATCGGGTACGGGGAGCCCCTGGGCTTTTAAAATCGAAAAATCCACAAAAAAAAGAAAACCAACAATTGTTTACTCAACTGACCAACCTGCCCAGTTGATGACGTCCAGTTCAAACAGAAGTGCTGATTCAGAGTTACCCCATTTCGAGGAAACTCCAGGAATATCAACTGCTAACACTGTCTCAAACGTTTCATCATCAAGAGGACATCAAGCAGAAATGACTCCTAAGCTTGTGGCAGCCATGGATAAATGTAAGACAGGGAAGCAGTTTACATCCTAATAGCTACTATCGAAGCGCTAGGTCAAAATGCCGAAGATTTTGTGGTCCACAGGTCTTCTATTCACAATTTCAGAGAGAAACGTCGCGAAAAAATACTATTGAAATCAAGAACCAATTTAGGGATACGAAATTGCAAGCGGCTACCATGCATTGGGATGGTAAATCGCTTTCAGCATTAACAGGTAAAAAAACAGTCGAGAGGCTTCCTGTGATTCTTTCAAATGATGGTATTGAGCAACTTCTTGAAATACCTGCATTGCAATCTGGAACTGGAAAAGAGCAGGCAACAGCTGTCTATGAAACTCTCGCTAATTGGGGTCTTCCATCCTACATTAAAACATTAGTTTTCAACACAACAGCATCAAATACTGGGACTTTTAAAGGTGCATGTGTTTTGATTGATTGAAAACTCTAAGGGAAAAAACCTCTTGTATTTAATTTGTAGGCATCACATATACGAAAGCGTTTTTGAGGAAAAGTTAGGTAAACCTACAGATCTAACTGTACCAATCTTGAAAAGGCTTCAAAATGCTTGGTCTGGAATCGATGTTAAGAAATTCCAAGCTGGAATTGAGCACCAAAAGACCAAGAAACACTTGGATCAGGTTGAAGTATCTCCAATCCTTGATTTTGTTTGAGATACTTTGAGAGAACAACAGCCTAAGGAGGATTATAGAAAATTTTTAGAATTAACTGCGATCTTTCTTGGGGAAGCACCATCTTGTGGAGTATCTTTCCGGGCTCCAGGAGCTATCAATAATGCAAGCTGGATGGCAAAAGCTATTTATTGCTTGAAAATGTTTATATTCCGCGATGAATTTGAATTGTCACCACAAGAAGAGAATGCAATTTGTGATACTTGTATTTTCCTTGTCACAGCGTGGTCTGCAGCCAAAGCACCGTATTTGCATTTCAGGATTCTTTCAAAGCTTCATAAATATCAGATTATCGATCCTGACATATCCCATGTGGCTTTACAAAACTGAAAAATCATTTATGGTACAGGGTGCGGCAACATAACTTCCTTTTTTCAAAACGCATTAAAACCCATTTTATGAATCAGAAATTTTTTATTTTTTTTTATAATGTAGGTACATACCTAAAGGTTTGTTTTACACAGTTTTGAAAATCATATCAGGTAGGTGACGCCCCCCATTGTCCATACACTGAAGAAGCCGATTTCTGGCGTTTGTCATGACCCTTGCCAGCATAGCAGCGGGTATGTTGGCAATTTCTGCCCGGATGTTGACCTTCAGGTCGTGTAGGGTCCTTGGACGGTTGACATAAACACGAAATTTCAAAAAACCCCACAAAAAAAAATCGCAAGCGGCCAAATCTGGGGAGCGGGCTGGCCAATCCAAATCGCCCCTTATTGAGATGAGGCGCTCCGGGAAGTTTTCCCTCAAAACAGCCATCGATATCCTTGAAGTCTGAGCCGTTGCTCCGTCCTGTTGGAACCAAATGTCCCCTAAGTCCAATTCATCAAGTCGTGGAAAAAAAATTCCTCCAACATGTTCACATACCGGTCTGAATTCACTGTCACTGTGACCTCATTTTCTTCAACAAAACAGGGCCCAACAATCCCAGCTGAGGAAATTGCACATCACACTGTGACCTTAGGTAAATGAAAAGAGTTTTGATGCAATTGTCAGGGATTGGTGTCAGCCCTGTAGCGCATGTTCTGTTTGCTGACGCATCCACTTAAATGAAAATGGGCTTCATCGCTGAAAAAAACAATTGCGTCCTCAGGAACTTTTACGAGAAGCGCCTCACATGCGTTCCTCTGAAAATTAAAGTCGCGTTCGGAGAGTTCCTGCACAATCGCCAACTTGTATGGATGGTAATGAAGATCATTGTGAAGAGTTCGCCTCGATCGGAAAGTCCAAGGGCAGACGCATGTTTGCGCGCAGAACGCCGTGGGGATAGCAAGATTGAAGCTCTCACTGCCTCAATGTTGTCAGGTGATCTGATCGGCCGGGGAACTCCAGTTCTTCGTCTTGTCCTACTCGCGGTTTGTCTGAACGTAGTGACCCATGTAACAATTGATATACGGTCCGGGACAGGGCCCAACGGGGCTACATTGAAGCGATTTTGGAAGGCGCGGTGGGTTGCGATCACAGAACATCCGTTCGAAAAGTAGGCCTCGATGGCAAACGCACGCTCCTCACTGTTCCAATTCATGATGATGATGACCAGGGTAGGAAACAAAACTTTAGAACCACGCCTGTCAAATGAGACTACTCCCACCCCGCGCTACGACCTCTACAGCCTGAATGGCGCGCATTTCAAAAAAGGAAGTTATGTTGCCGCACCCTGTACCTGTCTCCTAAATCTGTCACCTTGGCATTCTTTGTTCTTAATTTGTCTTTTGAATCAAAAATAAAAATGGTTAATGCATTTAATCGTGAGACAGAAGCATCAAAAGAAAATATTAAAAGGGTTCACAAGTAGGAATTGATCAAATCGCGGAAATGATCTACAATGGGATTGAGCAGTTTGTTTCTAGTAAAACCAGACAATTTTTTACCAGATTTGACCTGAGTTATGAATTGTTGAAGTCTTCATTCAATTCTTCACAGTGGCAAGAAAATGAAGATTTCGTCAACGCTGTACAGCTGGTGAATAAACTGAAAGTTTTATTTATTTATAAGAAATTTTTAACGAAAAACGGGAAACAGAAGCCGTATGTGCTTCAGGTTGTATCTGAGTATCGCCTTAAATTTCCAAGGCATAAAAAAGGGACTTTATCCAAGAACAAGGATTTTTAAAAGAAAAAGTTATTTTCTCGTCATATTTGTCTAATAAACTTTGTACATAATAGTGTTATAAATTGTATTATTAAAGTTAACAGCAAGAGTATTAATAATTAAGTTGAATATAATAAACTTATTGGTTAATCAACTACTTCAGTACTATATTTTTTGAGATACAAAAATAAGTTCGACTTTTTATGTGATTTTTTCTTAGATCATACACATTTACATGGATGCAAAGTGGATACAACAGATTGTAAAGATATCACAAACTATTTTTGTTCCTTCTCTTCCTAATACAAATAAATCATATCTACCCATCTTTCTCTGTACCCTTATGCATTCCACGCATGCGCTCACGCGTGTTGTACGGCGGGAAATTTAAAGATGTAGTAAATGTAACTAATATAAACCAGTGCAATTATCGCAGTCTTTTAAATCTTGCGACAAAACCATTCTTGCCATTTTTCAAAATTAATTATTTGACACCTCTATAACTGTCAAATATTTATTAAATAAATAATAAAGTAAAAAATACACTAATCTAATATAATGTTTATTTATTTCTAAGGTTTAAATACTCTTCTAAAGTATAGAAGGCATTTTCCGTTAAAAAAGTTTTGAACTGTCCATCAAACGTCTTTTCATTTATGATATTTTTAAGATTTCTAGGCAGTTTATTATACAGAGACGTGCAGCAGTATGTTGGAGACTTTTTGTATAAGCTTAAATCAAGATGCATGGAAACCAAACTCCACCCCCTTTGTATGGTGATGTCACTTGAGTTTGATATCGGCGTAACGAAATGTTGGCCGCTAGATGGCAGCAGCGTCGCTCGAGTACCTTAAAACGTCAAATTTAATTTTCGCGCCTTAAATTATTGCGGTCTAATGGTTAATATTCAACTAAAAGTATCATTTAATTTTCTGAATTAACTTAATTAGCGAGTTAAGATATTTAGTTTTGTTGTTGTATTAGTAATATATTGTAATAAAGCAATGTTTATTATGCGGAAATAAGCAAAACTTATTTAGTGTTCCAAAAGTAAGTAAATATATTTTTACGTAAAATAATATTTGCTTTTTATTAAACAAAATACAAAGATCTACCTAAATTAGAAGACAGTGCAGCAACACCATAGTTTTGTCGTAGAATCATGCACCGAGTCATGTTTTAAATTCAAATAATCCTCAAGATGCTCTTCACTTAAATTCGCAATAGTATAGAGTTTCGAATTTTTTATTTTTCAATCAATTCTTTTCCAGAAAATGTTAAAAAATAAAAAACCGACAATGGCATCATATATATACAACAATAACACTGATTTCTCTATAGTAGTCGAAGCGTATATGCAAAGTTCGACAACTTTTAAAAAGACATACCCTCTCTGTAGTACTTAGTTAATAAAACAAACATTTTAGATACTCCACGTTTTTATTACATACTTAAATTTATGGGAACAGTGTGCTGACATTAATTATTATCTAAGTAAATCTATATCAGGAGGACTCTTGGCTACTATACATGCTACAATAGACAATAGTTCAAATATTTAATTACAGAATTAGGATATAAATATTTAATGACAGTTCGTATAAACCAAGATCCACTTGAAGTTTGTATAATATTCATATTTACGAGTAAATTGCACCCATGCAATTTGAAAACTAATTAATCTGGATTAAAATACAAACTGCTACACAGCGAAATAATAGTATAAATATTCAGAATTTGTACCTTACGCAAAATTTACTCGTTAAGGCCCCTCAGGACAGCTGACGGATTTCTTGTTTGCGCCTTTTAGAAATTAATATAGGCAACTCGCAACACCTACCCCATTACAATTCTTACGTTCTAGAACACAATTCACGATGACGACAACAGCTTATGACCCTTTTATCTCTTTATCTATAGTTGTCGCCTGGGGAATTCTACCTGCCTATTCTTATTTCTGGGATAACGAGTAAATATATTTATGACTAAACAGCGGAACTAGAATCTTTATTGTGGTGTATTTTGTATGCCAAATTTTGTCTCTATACAAGGTGAACTATTTTTCAACTCGTTCTAGCATGCTTATTAATTATAACAGAAAAATAGTGTTGGAATATTTTGCATTCCGTAATAAGGCGTACATAAATTTGTAATTCCGCAATATGCCGATGGGCCCATAATTAAATATCAAGTGATCAAATTTAAAGACAAAAATCATGGATGAGCTAGATTCAGGAAATTTAATTTTGACAACATACAAAACAAATAATAAATAATACATGTATCTAGTTTAAACATGATTTTTAATTCCATATGCCACTAAGGATAACTTTGAATTGGATGATTTGATACATGTAACAGCAGTGAGATAGAAGAAAAGAAAAGTAAAACACATGTGATAGAAAGAGATGGATATACACAATAGTTATTTATGCAACAAGTGCATAAAGTAGTACTTTTTTCACGAATGGGAAGTTTGACAATCCCATGACTGAAAAAAGACACTTTATGCATGAGTTTCATACAATATTTTTTCTACGACTGTCAGCAATTAGAAAAAGAATAAATATAAATTGATATATATATATTTACATTTTATTTTAACACTGAAATTAAGAAAGAACAAATTAACAATTAACAAAACAAGAAGCAACTTATAAACTTTCTTTCATAATAGTAATGTTAAAAGTGCACTTGTTGGGATTGTTAATATTAAATTTTTATTCAAGCAAGTTACTTTTTGACTCATTTAGATGTACTGATTCATGTGGACTATTATTGTTATTACACTCATTTATATTTGAGGTCGATGGTTGGTTGAAAATATTGGTATTAATTCCATGTCCACATAGAATCTTTGTTGCACTATCCATTTTAGTGTTAAAAGAATTGTCCACGTAGCCTTGTTTTAATTTCAGTATATCCCCGCCGGAATTAACCTGTATATGCATCTGGTGGGTAACGGAAAAAAAGTCCCCGGAAAAAAAGTCCCGGAAAAAAAGTCCCCGGAAAAAAAGTTCCACGGAAAAAAAGTCCACCGGAAAAAAAGTCACCGGAAAGAAAGTCTCCCGGAAAAAAAGTCTTTCGGAAAAAAAGTCTCCATCAAATAAATTTATCGAAAGTAAATTTGGTTATACAAACTATTATTATTTATATAAGATGTTTAATTAAAAATGTACACTGTTGCTCTTTTTTATTATCAAAGTTTTAAGTTTGGTTGAATTTGAAATAGTTTTGATATCCAAAATCCGCTGTAGATAAGACCGTTGCTCACTATTTTTCAGTATGTACATATTCTAAATTACATAAAGCACATTTTTAGAATATTGCAATAGTTAGATATTGTTTCCCTCTTTTCTACCATTGCTTTACTCATAACTTTTCAGAAAAATTGAAATACGTGTCTGTATTTGTAAACCAGGATCGGTCATGGTAATGAAATACTATCAAATATAAATTTAGTAGTATGTAGTCTAAAACATAATAATGAAATTTTAAATTACTAAGCTGTGAAAAAAACTAAAACGTAAAACCAAAACAGAAGAAAAGTCTACGTATAATGGTTTATTTCATTATTTTTACACGATTGATTTCAATATTAGCAATATTTTATTACAAATAAATATTTTAATTAGTAAATGTTTTTAGGCGCTTAGTGGTATAGGGAAGTATTGATATCATGATAATTTTCGAAATTGAGATTTTCGTGTTTCAGACCTCCAGGAACCCAAAAAAGTGATTTAGAAAAAATGTCTGTCTGTGGGTGGGTGTGTGGGTGTGCCTGGGTAGGTGGGTATGTGACGCAAATAACTCCAAAACTACTGGACCGATTTTGATGAAATTTTAAATAAAGAGGTATATCAAAAATTCATCGACAAAATAAGCTTTTCAAAAAAATCCGAAACCGGAAGCGGAAGTTAGACATGTTTTTTTTGTTGCATTTTTTTTAGTAGCTGAATTTTGAAAATTTGAATAGCCAATCGGATAGAGGACTTAAAAGCAAATGCAAAGCTTTCTTGTGGACTTCCTAACTGTAAAACGGCGGTCGCTACAATTTTTTTAAAATTTTTACTTTAACGCCCATTTACTCAAAAACGAGTGGTCTGATCGGGATCAATTACTGGACTTGATTGACAGCCTTTTTAGGGTAGTATACCATAAAATAAAATTAATTTCTAAAATCAAAAAACAAACGCAATGGCACTTCTCCAAGGTTTTGGAAATTTTCAAAAATGTATTTTTAAAAAACTGGACACACAATTTTGTTTAAATTTTGTATGTCGATTTCTTGTCTGAGTAATCCAAAATTTCTAGAATATCATTAGGCCTTAGATATTTTAGCATTATATTAAGCTCCTTAAGGGGTCTAGTTGTAGTTTGGGATTAAACGTTATAGTTTATCTTCGGTTTTACTGTAATCTTAAAAGTAACTTAAAGTAAGAAAGTTTCTGGTTTTCGAAATTTATTATTTTACTAAGAAGGCTTATTGGGGTACTAAATATTCAAGGAATTGTTGATACATTTCTAAACCTTAAATTTGAAATTACAAGAAGACCGCTAACCCTATCAAAATTTTGCAAGAATACTTTTTCTTTCGAATATGAATGTAGTTTTCAAAAATGCTATAAAAATTTTAAAAAATCTAGTGGCGTATCAAATTATTCTTGAAAAAGTGGGCACCTCATTCGGTTTCAACGCCACTGGAATTTCATATTTAAATAAGATTTACTGTGAAAAAAGCCCAGTCTTCAGTAATACTTACCCTGAAAATTTCATCAACTTACCTGCAGTCTGTTCAGAGAAAATCAATACAACGCAAAACAAATATGACATTTCAACACGCTGTATCTTAGAAACAAAGCATATGCGAACCCATGTTTATAGGAACTTTTCTTCTTAAAAAAAGTTCTTCTATCTACTGTTGAAGTTCTGCTACAAAAAACTGATACACCCTGTATAAATATTAATCGTAACATCGTTCGTAACATATTTAAATAGAATATAGAACTAGGACTTTCCGGGGGACTTTTTTTCCGGTGATTTTTTTTCCAGGGGACTTTTTTTCCGGGCGACTTTTTTTCCTGGGGACTTTTTTTCCGGGGACTTTTTTTCCGGGGACTTTTTTTCCGGGGACCTTTTTTCCGGGGGCTTTTTTTCCGTGATTCATAATCGTTCGTACATTTTTTAACTGCCACTACGTATCAATCACGCAGTTTATTATTAAAATTTTCTGTATTTGTTCTGGTAGATTTTATGCCTGTGTTTTTGTTATGTGTATTGTTTCCACATTTTGATTTACCTACTTTACATTTCTGCAATATTTCCCACATCTAATTTATTCTAATATCACAAGTTTGTCCAAACACCGGTTTTCTGAATGTTAGATCTTTGCAACGTTTTCTATCATTTCAGTTTTAAATCTTGCAAATTTTTATTCTATTCACAATATTAATTAATAAAAACTATCTACGTTATAGCTTTTTCTTCACACATTGTTTAAAAAAAATGGTAGACTGACATTTTTCCTTGCGGTTTTGTACACCAATTCATTGACGGTTTATTTCAGTTTCGTTTATCTAATTTTTATGGTCATTTATAGGTAGAGGTACCTAGTACCTACCTACTACAGCACACGAGGTCGGATAAACGCAAAACAAAAGACTTTCTTTCGTGCAGTTGTAAATGCAAAACCGGATGTACTTAGACTTACCCTTGGATGGCTATGCTATAATTCTATTTTTATATTTTTTTTCCAGAATTGTGGTTTAGAAGTTCAAGGTTAACTTGAGAGGTACTTTTAATAAATACAGTACACTTTCTTGAGCGAGCAGGTAAAATGAAACTCTTTTTGAAAGTAAGGATGAGAATCAGAAACGAACAGAATCACAATCACCAAATTTTTGGACTCAAACCTTCTTGAATTATAAATACAACCACAACAGTGACATTTACTAGATAAAATGCGAAAAATCTGCGGAAAGCGACTTCTGAAAGGAAAAGATATATAAAATAAAAACTAGCTTTTGTGCACCATCTCAGGTAGCTGTAGCTTCTTTAGGAAGCATTTTCGGATTTCTGTTTATATGAACATGAACCTTTTGCCATATTTCTAGAATTTAATGACACCTTTTTGGAAGCACCTTGTATATAACATTGCGACTATTGTGGATCCTAAATTCCTAACGTCTATTGATACAGGGTGTATGAAAAAAGGTCACGGTATACATTAATAAATTAAAGAGCAAAAACTAAGGAAAAATGCAGTCAAATCTAAAGAGTTATCCAAAACTTTTATTTCGGAATTATGAACATTCTGAACACGAAGTTTTAAAATTTCTTTTTATAAGAAACATACAATCTGGGAATAGGTAACTCCACATCTCAAAAAAGATAGTTAGGATTATTACTGGTCACTGAAATGCGGCAGCAATATATACCTGCTTCAATCTGTTTTTAAGGACACAGGCAACGCGTTCTTCAAACAGGGCATTACGCTGGGTTGCACCAACAGGCACCCTGAAGTGTTAAGCGCTACTTAAATTGCTGGAGGGCAATGAAAAAACCAGTGCCATCATAACCAAACTAAACTATACTTTGCACAGCTTGATAAATATCTGGCTGGAGAGCCTCAAGGGTGGCTTTCAAAGCGCTGTGGTCGTTTCTTTTGATAGTTTTGGCACTACCTGTTTGACAGTTCCACATGTCATTGATGTAAAGTTTGATTAGAAAATCACAGTAAATTTATGTCAACTTGATGTATTTTAAATTTTAAGTTTAAAACTTTAAACCCTTGAACAGTACTATCAATATCAACAGAAAAACAGAAAATTACTAGATTGTAATTTAGTGTCCGTTTTTCCCGCGGCTCAGGCTACCGTTGCCAAACTGTAATAACAATAAGCAATGATTGCGTATACTGAATTTATAAAATACCGATTAAAAAATTTCGGCTCCAAAAATCGGCTCAAAAACCGGTCAAAAAACGGCCCAAAACACCGGTCCAAATAACCGGTCCAAATAACCGGTCCAAATAACCGGCTCAAAAAACCGGGCCAAAAACGGGCCAACAAACCGGTTCAAATAACCGGCCCAAAAACCGGTGCAACAAACCGGCCCAAAACACCGGTCCAAGTAACCGGTCCAAAATTCCGGCCCAAATAACCGGTCCAAATAGCCGGTCCAAAATACCGGCCCAAATAACCGGTCCAAAACGCCGGTCCAGAAACCGGCCCGAAAAACCGGCTTAAACCGGTTTTTGATAATTAACCGGTTATCCGGATTTTTCGAATACCGGTTTTCTTACGAACCGGTTAACCGGTTTGAAATTTTTTGGCGGATTGACAGCACTATACTACCATTCATTTCCTACTTCAAATTGCAGGAACTTAAAAGGGCAAAGCATATTCTCCCAGAGTAATCAAATTTGTTTTTTCTAAACACTCCTATTCATACACAATTACTTAAAAACTTAATTTCGCCTGAAACCCCAAAAAATTATATGTATAATCCGATCTTGAAATTTATAATGAACTTACTACATTTCTATCAACACCAATAGTTTATGCAACAAACTATACGTAGCAGTATGAACGAACGAAACGTATTACTGCAACCTACTCACAAATGTAGCGAATATTTAAACGTAAGCTTCGTAGCGAATTTCCCGAAAATCCACTCTAACAATAAACTATCATTTAGCTAGGTGTTCTTTTTATTTAGGAAAACATGACAAATACAAATTATGGTTTATTAGTATTCATTTGATCCCTAATATTTGTTGTTACGGGTCAAACGAACGTTTCCGTCAGACTTCTACAAAACCGATGGAAAGGCTCTTCGGCTAGAACAAGGAAGACGGAGGGTTCGCTAACCACGATTACCTGAAGAAAATCATTATTGATACGATGCACGTATAATAAGTAGTCGCAACCCATTTAAGTCATAGCTATAAGTAAATTCTCATGGAAAGGCCAAGGACTGACCACTTACGGGGATCGAACCTACCTCGTTGCGCTTCCTCCTTACCTATAAAGCACACAAAAAAGTACACAAAACAATGAGTCACGTAGTCAAACAGTGGTTATAAATACAGTGTGATCATTTTATCTTTTAACAAGTAAATAGGCTGCAATTCTTACAAGTGTATGAAATGCATAGTTAACTGTTCTTTTCAGCTATAAAAATATTCAGACAGACAAATGTCCACTACTGTTTTGTCAAAATTTAACAAACTTCTGTACAAAGTTGTTGATGTGTATAGATTCTTGTGGTAATAACAATCAGTTTCAATCTATTCTAATAGCGAGAAAACGGATATGTTGTTCATTATGGGAGAATGCAGAAGGGCGGGGGATTTAGCAGATACTCGAATAGACACCTTCCATCACATAATGCCTTTAGGCGTTTGAACATAAATTTTCGGCAATATGGACAGTTTTCCAAGCCAAACGTGAGACAATACGTCACAACTGTAGAAACTGAAGCGGCAGTTAATGAATAAGTAACTGGTAATCCCCATGTAAGCTAACGAGCAATTGCAAGAACTGTAGGCTTTACCTAAAGTTCAGTATTTAACATTTTAAAAGCAAACCGGTTTCGTTCTTACTACGTCATATTAGTGCAAAACTTTACTACTTGATTCCTTTAGATTTCTTTTTGTGAGGTAAGGTAATAAAAGGACGCCTGGGAAACTCTCGTAGAAACTCAGGAAGATTTATGTGCAAGAATTATTGAATTATGTGGATCAATCCCCCACACTTGCTAACTCAGGTTAGACATTCTCTTCTGTGACGGATTGACTTATGTGAACAGCAAGATGGACGGCATTTTAAACATGTATTATTTAATTAATTATTGCTTTCCTTTCTCGTTTTTATTTAATTTATTTTTCTTGTTGATTTTATTGTTATGCCAACATCTTTTTATGCTAAGTATTGTGGTTTTCTCTGTGTTTGTTTTGTTTAAATTATAAGTAATAAATATTGAAATGTACCTATTGCAAAGCAGCATCTTATTTTTTGGTAAATATTTTCATTGCAGTTTCTTAGTACATCCAACGTAACTAAGTACTTTGATTTGTATTTATTTAAACAATGTATAATTTGCTAAGATACCTATGTAATACAAATTGCTGTAATGCATGTAGCCTACCTGCTTGTTACAAGATAGAGTAATCACCCTGCATATTGAACAAAACAAAACAGATTGGTAAAATTAACAAAACAACAATACTCAAATCAAATCCAGAGTCGGCCTGTCATAAATTAATTATATAATAGAATGGCATCCAGACATCCGAATATATTTCTCGAACCGCCACTGGCTGCGACATTTACGGTGCTTAAAGAAGAAATTGAACTGATTTTATTGATACCGAACAAAAAAGGAAACCACACGGTAATCGCGCTATATTGTAGATTCTTATGTAGGCATCATCCGACTCAATTGTTTATATTTAGTTACCAGAAAACGGTCAGCGGTGTATGGTCACAAGAACAACCGCGGCCCCATCTAAATCTCAGCAAGAAAGACATGTCCGCACGCTAGCAGTTATCTGTCACGAGTCCGCGTTTCCACGGGCAAGCCCGCTAGTACCGATTTCTCGAAAAACAGGTTCTTTCAAGAACCCTCGGCACCGCATTCAGGCTGTTTTCAGAATTCTTGCCCGTTACCAGCAGTAAGAGCTCGCGAAAAAGGAACTCTTGAGATAACCGAAAGGTGACGAAAAATGTGTAATTTAAGAATTAAATGATAGAAAAAATCTAGCAGCCACTGAAACTCAAAATCAAGTGGGGAAAACCTACGACCATCACATTGTTTGCGGTTTATATACCTTATAAATTTCTGCTTTTGACCATTCTGTATTAATCACACTATATAAATAACATCGCTATTCTTCTTCTTCTCTTGCCCATTAGGCTCGCTAATATTTTGCCCATGTTTCCTGTACTGAGCACTTCTGATCCAATTTAAACCTGCTGTCGTGTTCAGGTCGTCGCTCCACCTTATCTGGGGTCGTCTTAAGTTTCAACTGTTTTCCCATGGTCTCTACCTGAGTGCTTTTTGTGTCTACTAATAGTCTGTACTAATTTTACGACGATTTGTAAGGAATTCTAAAAAAAGCCTTCCTTCCAAAAAAATATGTTGCCGTCGCTTTACCAAATGAAGTACAGAGTTCTTTTTCCTTGGATTTGGAGTTGTGGTGTGACACCACTGCATGCTTGCAGGTTTTGACTTAGAATTAAATTAATGTACGTAGCTTTCATCAGTTGTCAAAATTGAGCCCAATAATGCAGCACCTTCTTTCTCATATAGCTGCAGTAAAGAAGAAGGGATTTGCAAGCGATTCAACTTGTATTCTTCGGTCAACAAAAGCGGAATTCACCTGGCACTCATTCCACTTTACGATAGTTTACTTTACTACACGATACTTGAGCTTGTTTTCTTATCATGTTTTTAATACTTCTGACACTAATTTGTAAATGTTGACAAACTGTTACCCATCTGACTTAGTAAATAAGGGCATTAACTTTCTCTGCATTTTCACGATTAACAGAAATTGCAGATCGTCGTACATCAAGCTCATTTTCAAAACGAAACTTGAAATCCTGTAAGAAAATTGATTATTATGCGCTGTTCCACGCTATAACAAACAGATTTTTCCGACATCGCACCTATAACTATCAAAATATATTATAGCGAATCCATTGATAAGGATGTGTTAACAAGAGTCGCGGACAACCTTTAATTAATTTAATTTTTGGATATATATTTAGATGGGGTTTTAATTTAAACACACAGTCAGCGGTATAGCACACAATTTTGAAATAATGACTAATCTCATTGCGCTCTGCTGCTTATATAAGGCAAACTGGATTTCCAGATTATTCCAGTGCCATCTAGCACCCTCCTGAATATGGTGGAAATATCCGCAAACACGGAGAACATATAAATAAATTGCGTTACTTGGTAATAGATGGCGCCAGTTGGCTAGTTATCCGCCGATTCTGAATGAAGTTGAGTACTGCAAGAGGGAGTCGCGAGAAAAATTTTGGCCAAGAGGGGATCGCGGCTTTAAAACGGTTGGGAACCATTGCTATAAAGAATGTTTTTCCTATGTTGTTGTATACGTCCGGCTCGGTCTTCAGAAAAGTGAAACTGTACTCGATTGATAATGTTATCCGTGATTCCAATAAGCGACGTGCACTGTAGTATTTATGATTTCAACGTTCCCAAAACGTATAAAATATGTTTAATGCGAAAGTTAAACGTCAGTAAAGTTTGAGTTAAATATATCTTATTCTTAGTACTAAATATTATTAATATACCGAGTAAAGCATAGGAGAATAGGAACCGCTCTTAGAAAATAGGCAACCCAAAATACATATCAAAAGGTACTGCGACATCTAAATTTTTATTACCGGCGTTATAAATCAGAGATGTCTGCTATGTAAAAGCATTAATCTTATAATAATAAATATGTAGTTACAATGTGTTTTAACTACATAGCAACTTCCCGGAATGCCCGAAATGAGTATGCGACGTAATATTTAGGTATTGGCAACATAAACTTGTATATAATTGAGATGTACCAGACAGTCCTTTCTACGTATTTTTGTAATCATTCAAGAGTGTGAATTCAATTGCATATGCACTGCACGGATTATTGAATTGGACATACATCCAATTGTTTAATTGACATTATCTTGTTTGATGTTACTTGCTTATAGTTCATCTTCAAAAAACTGTCCAATAAAAGCTTCGAATAAATAAATACCGCCTGAAACTATTACTTCAGTGATTAATCTGCAAAAACCGAAATATACATCTAAGAGCGTTTAAATAAATTGATAAGGATATTCCGTATGCCAGACATTTTTTGTTTTTGTAAAGAACACAATCATTATCACTAAAAAGATTTAAAAGCCACTGGCTATCCTACTTTTTTTTAAATAAAGTTGTATTCCTCAATAACAGTTCAGTTCTTATAAAAACATAAGCATTATCTTTAGTTACTCTCTGTTTCCTAAGCTAGTTTAGGAATTGATTTTTAGGAGTTTGCTGCATTCTTCTTCTGAAGTAATGGATATTTTTCTCCTCTCTTCTTTTTCCCCAAGCCAAAGATATAACATCCGGCGAAAATGGAAGCACTATCTATCACCATCTGCATATTTTGAATCTCAAAAATGTTGTCACGATAGGCTCCTTCTGGACAATAGGTTTTGAAGAATCGATATTTTTTATTCTCAATATAATTACCATATGTGATAAACAAAATGTAGATGATTGGTAGATGTAACCCAGGTAAAGCAACTGTAAATGTTATAGATTGATTGACTTGATTGATTTGAAAGAGCGAGATCTAGGACGGAGTTTTCCAAGCATCTCTAAGCACTGCAACCATCATTGGGTTATTGTACACCCTAAGTAAGAATTTTGCCTATCTGGGGTAATTCCAACTCCAGTTGTGATTTTTAACGTGTCACACATCGCAGTGGCACGGGACCTACGGCTTTACTTCTTATCCGACAGAAGGCGCATTTTCAGGTTTTTCCCCACTAGAAAAATCTCGCCGACCTCAGCCAGGTTAGATCCCGCGTCCCTCGGATCTAAAGGCAAACGCGCTAACCACTACACCACCGAGGCCGGCAAATGTTATAGATAGTCCGGAATAAAACTGTAGTAAATAGTTAAGCTTCAAAATACACATGAAAATATGTATAATAAAGCATGGAAAAAATTTAATTAGGAATAAGTAACTTCTTACATATTTTACAATAAATTCATTGGTTCTGAGTGAGTCAAAATCCTTACAAACGAATTGGAATAATGATAACTGAATAAATTGTTTTTTGAATTGTTTTTTAGTGATGGTAGAGACTAAATGTAAACATCAGACCACCAGAAAATAGATTATCGCAATTAAAAAATGTCCTAATTATATAAATACATGTATTTATTGACCCACCTCGATTGATATATTAACCTATTAAAAGCGCTACAGCTCGGGGTGGATATCGTCATCCAGTTTGTGTGTATTCAAACTGTCTCAAATTTGATATCAAAAAGTTAAGTGACATCGTTCTAATTTCATCTAAAATCGACTTCTCATAATATCTACAAGCACTATCAGCTTGCTTCGGTGATTTCTTTGAATAGTTTTTCAATGTTTACATACGTTACTAAACACAGTTTTGTTGCACATTTGTACCATTCATAGAAAAGCCAATTAAATGTAACATAAGTATGTTTCCAAAAATGTAACCGACATGAGTAAGGAAGATATTGAAAATTATTTTTGTTTATACAAGGTGTTCACGTATAGTATTGCACTAAATATATATTTTTTTATTATAAGACCCAGTATATTATGGTATTTTTGAAAAGCCATTTCGGGGCCGATCAAAACTGATATAAAATTATATAAGGCTATTTTCAACCGTTCTCCCGCTAGAGGGAGTTAATTACCAAAAAGTGGTCAACTTCAGAAGCTTGTAGCAGCCAACCTGTTTAACATATTGATATCGGGATTTCACAGTGAAAAAGTATTTTTAGTGCAGATTTCACATATGTGTGGAAAATTTGCTGTTTGTTTTGTATATACAGGGTTCTTTAACTTTTGCGAAACTTTAAGAAACTTATTTTTTAATGCAACACCATACAGTGCGGTCGTAAAATGACCTCCATAAAACCGTAAAATGGCGGCTAGACGCTATCATGAACTATTTTTTTTAATTGGCAATAGGGGTCGAGTGACACCTCATTTGAAAGGTATTTTAGTTTCCAGAAAGTGCCATAAGGAAAAGTAGATATCCGGACCGTAAATCGCAAAATTTTCTGGGTGCCTTCTTTTTTCCATAAACTTGTTATTTTCAATCGTCTGTCATTTGTTTCTGGATAAATATTTTTTTATAAAACTCAAGCATCAGACGCAGAATTAAAATATATTTCAAATGAGGTGTCATTCGACCCCCATTGGCATTTAAAAAAATAGTTCAAGATGGCGCCTTAGCAACAGAATGCTTAAACTCAGGTTGTACAGTGTTATCAAAGAAAATAGTTAATATAGGGTGGATTTGACAGTGGACTGTGGAAATTCCAACAGGATGGAGTTCCAGTGCATATAATTAATCCTCCACTTTTGCACACTTGACTATAATTCTCCTCTTACATTGTAATAGATTCATTTATTTATCTTTCATTTGTTAATTACTTTTTAATATTGTTAGTTAGTAGAGTTGATGACAGTATACACAATATATTTACGTAGATATTAAATGTCAAACCTAAGTCAAGTACACCTAACACCATTTCAGAACTTCAGAAATAGAAATGGTACACGCTATCACTTGGAGGGTTAAGGAAAACCCTAACCTCCTTTTTCCGTTTATTGTCTTAGTCATAACCTCTTTTACAAACGGCTCTTTCCTATTCAGGTGTTGTTGGACACGCTCTTGGAGGTCAGTACTTGATATGTTTTATCTTAAATAAGCGTTAGCGTCCGCTGAATTAATGAATTTATCTATAAATAATACAAGATACAGGTCGGTGATACACGCATAATTTTGACATAACAAACTTACGCTGAGGTTGATGTTTTTTGAGTTCCGCTGAAGAGATGGCATGAGACACATTGCTGCAGTGCTATTTTGCATAAAAACATTTCTTCCGTATTGTGTGCATGTTATGTTTAGTCACTCCTGTTATGTTAGGAGTTGTTTTTAAAGCAGGTAGTCGATGCTTGATTAGTGTTCACGATTCCTTCGATATAGGAAGTGAAATCTCCTAGTCGAGGACAATAGTAGTACTTGCGGAGTTTAGCTACTATTCCTGAGTTTAACGTCACGCCATTGTATTTTATTAACGACAATAATTTCTATGTCAATTAAATTGAAACGTTTATTAACTTTTTTATTCATGCTGTAAAATGTAAATGAAAGAACAATGCTTGATCAAAATTTTTAGTATGTTAGATAAATAAACAGCATACATTTTTATTACTAATGTATTGAACAATAGAATAGCTGTCGAAATATATCAACATTTTAGTAATGTAACACCCTGTACCGTGTACATTTTTCTATTCTACAGTTTGTTTTTGTGGTGGAACGCTTGTGTAGGTAACGGCATAATGTATTTTTAACGAATAATTGACCTATGAGATGATTTAAAACAATTTTTCAGATTAGCAGCTGTAAAATAATTTAGTATATTTTAAAAGATAAAATACCTGCGATAGTGATTTAAGGTAATTTTCTTAATTAGAATGCCAAACACGGCAATACTTATACAACTGCAAACTTTTTAAGCGTAAACTTAATAGTAGCATAATTTTCTTGACTGAACTGATGTGATATGAACGAAGTTTAGCAAATTCTAGGGGCCTCTAGTAATTTACTGATATGTACTCAGTGACATGGAAATCGCAACACCAAGAAGGAGTAGGAATTTTTTGACCAAACTTGGCAGAAACGTTTAACTACTAAAAGGTAGCAATTGATTGAAATTTCATTCATATGGATCAACTGATAATGGCTTATCTGACAGTTTTGTCAGTTTTTTCTAACAGTTTTATCAGGTGTATGTTTTGCGAGATTTTGTTCAGTTCTTTATTGTTTTCGCTATTGATCGTTTGTTTTGAGGGTGTGATCATGCTTAGAGGACCCCAACGTGGAAATTACCGCCAATTAAGGGTATTCGACAGAGGTCGTATTGTTGGTTTGCGCGAAGGTGGTTTTTCGTTCAGGGAAATTGCAAATCGCCTTAACCGGAACCAATCCACCATCATGCGCTGCTATCAGACATGAACTAGGAGGGGTCAGGAACGTCGCAGAAGATGAACCGGGGGGCGAAGAAGAACAAATGAGGTCCACGACCGTCCTCTTCGACTTATGGCAACAAGAGACTGATTCTCCAGTACCAGAGCAATTGCCGATCAATGGCTAGCTAACGAAGGTCGTCCTGTAACGCTTCGAACGGTTTACCGCAGAATCAGAGCTTTCGGCTTGCAATCCTATCGCCCACATCTTGTGTTACCACTAACGGCTCAACATCGACAGCAACGTTTGGAGTGGTGTAGGTTGCGATTGCACTGAAACCTAGAGTGGTGTAGGGTGGTGTTCAGTGATGAATCCCGATTCTGTTTGGGGATGCATGATGATCATATGAGAGTCAGACGAACACGTGGGTCACGTCGCAATGTTGAATTTTCTGTTGCGAGGCATGTGCACCAAACTGGGGATTTTGGGATGGGGTGCTATAACTTATGGGAGTAGGTCCCGTTTGTTATTAATCCGAGGCAATATGAACGCCCAACGATATCTGAATGAGGTGGTAGAAGCCCATATTCTTCCATTTCTTCAGCAGTTGGAAGACCCACTTTTCCAGCAGGATGATGCCCGTCCCCACAATGCAAGACATTCTATGGACCGATTTGCAGAGGATAATGTCAATCTCTTGCCATGGCCACCCTGATCTCCCGATCTTTCGCCCATCGAGCATATTTGGGACATTATGGGGAGAAGACTGAGACACTTGCGGCATCCTCCGCAGACGCTGCAAGCTATACAGCACGAATTACAGGTTGCTTGGGACACAATACATCAAGAGGAAATCGACCATCTGCTAGAATCGATGCCACGAAGAGTGGGGGAGTGTGTAACCAATAGGGGGGGACCAACCCATTATTAATAAATATTATGTTTATATTTTGTTCTTTTTCTTTAAAATTTTAATCAATTGCTACCTTCAAATGTTTCTGCCAAGTTTGGTCAAAAAATTCCTACCCCTTCTTGGTGTTGTAATTTCCATGTCACTGAGTATATTTTATTGTTTACTGTATTTTTATGGCGGTTCTGCAGCGGTTATAACTAAACAGTTCCCTGTTCAATCAGCCGTTAATCCGATTCCGATTTAATACAGCGATGGGAACTGAAATTCCGTAGTTGAACCCGGTATAACTATTTTATTTGTTCAAGTAACTATTACAATTTTAGTGAGAAACAGATAAGTTGTACCTAAATGTAAGTTATGAGCTTGTCGCTGCTAGTTAATTACATACCTAAATATTTATTGTCTTTGCTGACCGGCGTTACCTACATAAAAGTTGGTTAAGTTATTCTATGCCGGTTCAGTGTTCCACTAACACAACTGTACAGCGCGTATCCAAACTTTCTTCTTCGAAATCTATACCGGTCCCACGCACAAGGTGAGTCGGGAGGAAAGTGCCAAACTTCGGGAACGTATTCTACACATTAGTATATGACTAAAACACACAGAAGTTGTAAAACGACTTTTATTTGTTTTCCAATTACAGCATTTTAAAGGTTTGCATTTAATCGAGTAAGTTGACACATTTTAATTGCCAAACAATAACTTCTCAAATACTATGAAACTATTTACAATTTTCTAAAAGTTTAAACAATAACACCCATCTACTTACAAATAACATCTGAACGTCTGCTTGGAAAATATGTAGATGAAACGCAAAACATTCTTGATTTAGTGGAGCAAGCCCCTACGACTATTGTTGCTCAACTTTAAATTCCTCAGACAATAATGATTCATTCGCACACTACACGAACAAGGCTTATATCCATACCACATACAACGTGTACATTACGTACACGAGAGACCATACTAGACGCATGCAATTTTATCGGTGGATAAATACAAATCACAACTTAATTCCATGTATCCCTTTTACCGATGAAGCTGCATTGAGCGTCAATAATTCCAATTACTCTCTCGGATGAACTGATCAAAATCCACAGAAATAGTCGATGCAAATTTTCATCCTTTTTCAGTTAACGCGTGGCATCGTCGATAATCATTTGACAGGCCGTTAATTTTTATGAATTGCCTAACAGGCGAACAGTGGCTGGAATTTTTGTGAAATGATTTACAAGGACTATTAGGAGATGTTCCTTTAAACATAAAAAATTCTATGTACCATCGGCGAGATGGGGTTCCTTTACATTTTCCCCATCAGGTCGCGCAGTACTTGAATGAAATTTTTCCAGGGCGATGGGTTGATTGTGGTACTCCAATTAGTTGACCGTTTATAGATAAGCATATTATGCAGTGACAAAAAAAAAACTTTTGTGTTTTTTAGTACTCTATTCCCCATTATCACATATTTTTAAAACTTCTGTGTTACACATAAATTTATTTATAATGATTTTTAGTTAATTATACGAAATTAATTTATTTCTAAGAAGATATTAAATAAATTATTGTTGTTTAATAACCACCATATCCACCCATTGCCACATATACCGACAAAATTTTACATGAATTTTTGTAATATGTTTTTCAATTTAATTATACCTTATTGCGAGATTAATTAATTTTTACAAGATATTAAAATAAATTCATTATGTTTATGAAAGTTTCCTCCCCACTATTACATTATCTTTTCATTCTAAATAAATTTCATATATAAGTTTATGTAAAATGTTCTCTAGTTTATTTAAACCTATTCATAACAATATATACATATTTTATAAGGTGTAGGTACATGTTTAAAAAAGCATGCCCTTTGCGCTTGATCCTCAAAATAGAGTTGTATTATTTATGTCACATATAGGGTTTCCAGTAGATTTTTCGTGTACTCCACAATTCTCACACTCACAAGATTTAAATTGTTATTACTATTGTTATTATTGTTATTGACTATTACTAATGCGTTTAGACAAAATTAGGCAACATGTCTAACAACATTCATAAATTCAAACCTTATTCCCGCAACAACAATAAAATCTATTAAAGTTTGCTTATGTGTCTCGACTGTTTAGGGTTACTTACTTCTTTATTATTTATTTAATGGTCACATCAATTCAAATAGTAATATGTGTAAAGATTGGAAGATATCGATAATAGCACAATGTCAAAACAATTAATTTCTAAAACTAATTAACTTTCGGACAGAATTTTAGTGTAAGTTGGGTTATCATTATCATTGCATCATGCGTCGAGTGGACTAATTAATCTTCTCGTCACTGAAGATTTAATCTTTAATTATTCCATAATAATATAATAGATATCGATTTAATTATTTCGTTAGCTGACGTAGTAAATTTGCAATACACTTTACAAATCGTGTTCGTATTACTATGAATTTGACGGTAGAATTGGTGTCATAATTAATTTTAAAACATCTAACCGCAATTAAAATCCAAGATTTCTGCTTAGAAAATAGTGATCTTATCCATTCCGACAGAAAAACCTTAACAGATGTCGCTATCGTTTTGAAGTTAAAATAACACATCCTGATTTTATGACAGTTGTTTAGATTTTTGCTTAATTTTAAACGGGAAAACAATCTATTTGGCTAAATGAATTCAAAGAATCCTATAATAATAATTTCTCATGAACATCGTCTATAGTTCAAGTCTATGGGAAACCATGCTATCTAGTGACATACAAAACTATAGATGGTTATATGCGACATTCTCGGATTAATTTTAATTCTGTGATGTGGTTGATTTCAATTTATATGGATTTGTCTCAGAAAGCATTATTTAAAAAAATTGTTGAAACGTAGAGTAACACATTATGCAAATTACAACTAAATATCTGTTGTTATTATTTTATTTAAATCAATTTGTAGGTGTGACATCACTGGTTACTACTCTATGGTATATGTTCAGCATAATAATATATAATTTCTTAAATATCACCCCAAAGTTCAGATCGTTTATTATTGACAAAATATCCTGGAATAGATATCGGAATGGAGTCGTCACTATATTTCTCATGAAGGTAGGAATACTATCGAAGCTTATCAATCTGATGAACGCCGATCCAATTAGCATTACCACTCCACTCATTATACCAGAACTGATTCCAACAGATATCGCCAACCCAACGTACAATATCATGTCTGCTCCACCAAACCCAAAGTTAAACAGTTTGGTCAACAGGTTGGTGAGAAAAGTTTTGAAAATATCGGCTATATACTCAATCAAATCGTAAACACGTGCATTGATAAGGTCCCCTATAAAAGACCTCATACCGACACGCATTGGGCCTAATAGTGTATTACTGTTTGTACCACCATTTTCTTCTGGCGTATTAGTTGGGCTTTCTTCTGAAGTGACATTTTTATGTGGATAAAGAGGAATGTCTTCATTTTCATCTGATGAATTGTTACTTTCGTTACTATCAAGATCTGTTCTATATCTCACCGAATTTGATATCTTATTATTGGATTTTTCAGGATCTACGTGTCTCTTTATCATATTAGATATCGTATCTGAAGCGTGTCTATGCGTTTTATGAAGCTTCTGCGCTGTTGTCGAAGAAATCAGTCTAGGTTTGGATTTATGATTTACGTGATCATGAAGCGAATTTGCCTTCAAAATATCCTCTATTATGGATTTTAGTTTCAGAAGGTTCAAAATGTGTTGGTGCTTTGAAGAAATCTTATGTTCAATCATTTTGCCGGTATTCTTTAAATGCCTTCGTCTCCGCATTAGTGATCGCATTCCATGCGAATCATTTTCTTTTTTATGGCTTCCCTTGCTGGTGTAACTATCATCACATTGCTGCTCATGTACGGAAGAACGTATCGTATTTAAAACTAAGGCAACGATCCGTAGCACTCTCGATACCTTCTCTTCCGACATGCCCTTCTGTTTGTGGCTTTCTTTTCCGTTTTGCGTTTTATGATATATAGCCAGGCCTTGATTTCTGTTATGTGAACCTACAAAGTACTTGGAATTAATTATTTTGTTTAATATATTTAAAACACGGTTGTAAATGCGTAATAGAGGGTCAAAAAATATTCTCTTCGGGAATTTATATAATCGACCAAGAATACCACAAACACGTCTGCAAAGATTTAACACCCGTTTTGGAATAACACTGGTTGCAAGCAATTTCAAATCACACATATCATCATATTCTAGCAGCGAATGATCACTTGAAGTTGTATCGTTATTTTTATTAGCATATGTAGATTTCTCGTTTTCTACTGAATATTCGTAAAATGTTTCCAAAGAATGATTCAAAATGGTTTCTATGTTCTTACGACTTTTTTGATCTGTTCCATATTTTGGTTCATTTTCACTTACTAAGTATTTATTAACTTCTTCTTCTGGTTTTGAAGGCTTTCTTCTACTTACTTCAACTTCTAGTTTTGGTTTCTTAGGTGTTTTACTTGCTTCAAGTGTATCTGCTGCCTGATCTGCTGATTTTAAAGGTTTTGTTTTGTTTACATTGGAGATAATATTGATTATACATGTTTTATTAAAACATTTTCCCAAATCTGGTTCTACTCTATGACCTTCCTCATTTTTTGCTACGGTACTAAGATCTGATGGAGTGCTTCCAGATAAATTTTCTGTTTGCGATGACATTTCTTCAAATTTATCTGAATTTGATATAGCTTTCATTGTAGGAACTACTTGCGCCACATCTTTTGAGGGTTTTTTTGAATTTAAGTCCGGTCTATTTGGTGGTTCTACATTGATGGTTATTTCACTGTGGTTATTCTTGTGGTCGAATACAGTTGGAAACGTAATAGGTTTCTCTGTAGTCCTGATCTCTTTTGGCTTTTCAATACTGCTTTCTTCATTTGTTGTTTTAACAGGACGATTAGCATTTGCATTATCTCTGAATAAACCTTCGATTTCAGTCTGCGTCCGATTAATAACAATAGAGAGCCATTTTAATATTGTTTCGGTTTTTTTAGCATTCGAGTCTAGTCTGCTTGGTGCCTCAGTATTGGTGTTTATTTCAGTATGGTTATTGCTGTGGCCAAAAACAGTTTGAAATGTAAAAGGTTTCTCTTTAGCCCTGATGTCTTCTGACTTTTCAATACTGCTTCCTTCATTTGTTGTTTTAACAGAACGGTTAGCATTTCCTTTACATCTTGTTAAACCTTCGTTGTCAGTCTGCGTCCGATTAATAACAATGGAGAGCCATTTTAGTATTGTATCGGGTTTTTTAGCATACGAGGCCAGTCGGCTTGGTGCATCAGTATTGGTGTTTATTTCGGTATGGTTAGTCTTGTGGTTCAAAAAAGTTTGAAATGTAAAATGTTTCTTTGTAGTCCTGATATCTTCTGGTTCTTCATTACTGCTTTCTTCATTTGGTGTTTTAACATTAGGACAGTTAGCATTTCCTTTGCCTCTTGATAAACCTCCGATTTCAGTTTTCGTCCGATTAAGAACAATGAAGAGCCATTTTAGCAGTGATTTTAGTTGCATTACATCCAAACTTGACAGAGTTATGTTTTGACGTAGGTCTTCATAACTTTCCCCAGAATTTTTTCTATTACTGTTCGGAAGATATGATGCACTGGTTTGCAAATATTTGCTATTGTTAACTATAGTTTTATTACTCTGAACATGTAAACTTAGATCAGAATTGTATTTAGTTAAATTTAATCTTTCTGTTGTTGCCAATTTTTCATGTTTCGCTTTTAATTTATTTTTCGACACCGAAGACATTTCTTTTGTAGTGTCTGGGTTTATGGGCGAAACTTTTTCTTTAATCATTTTTCCCCTTGTTTTGTTTATTCCAGCGTCACTGTAATTTTCTAACGGTCGGAAATCTCTTCTTTCCATTGTCTTTGATTTTTCTTCTTCCAAGTCTTTCCGACTTGTACCATTATTCCGCGATAAATTTTCTTTATATGAAAATGAAGATGTAGTTACATTTTTAAGTGATATTGGTTGATTTGTAGAAGATATTGCTGCTTCTTCCTGACTTCCGACGGTATCATCAAGATTGATATTCAATGTATCTTTTTCTGCCGAGTTCAACAATATCACTGAGTCAAAATTTACATATTCAGCTAATGTTTGTTTAATCTGGTCATCTTTCAAATTTGTACAGTCCACCATTATTTTATTATCTTTTTTATTTTCTTGGGAAGCTTCCAAACTTTCTGTTGAAATTGCTTCTTCTAGTATATATTTTCTGTTAGTATCTTCTTTTGTTATTATTTTAGTATCTTCATTGGTTATGTTATTAACTGAAGCTAGTTTTTGCTCTATGGTCGAGGTCTTGTTTATGTTTTCGCCATTTTGTTTATCTTCTATCGGAAAAAAATGCAATAGGCGGTGCAGATCTAACTCTTCAAAAGTAGCGTTTCTTGTTTCTGTGATATTTGTGTTATTTTTTAATTGCTTTTCAATATTTTCTTTCGAAGTTTCCAGATGCTTTATTGGAACTGATTTTATAATCTTAAGAGGGCTTTCTTCTGTATTGAAATCTATATTGGTTTCGTTCTTCCCAAGGGTTCGGTCTGTTGCTTTCGCGATATTGAAAGTATTTTCAACAATTTTATTTTCCGCTTTGAGAAATGCATATAATGAGTCATGTACGCTTTCTTCTACTTTAATGTTTGTATTGTTGTCTTCCTCTCTATTTTCTGGAGAAGAATTTAACCGTACCAAGGGAGGCGATGTTACTAGAATTCGATCTTCAATGGCTTTTTCTTTGTTTATTGTTTTGTACTGGATGTTGGTTTTATTGTTAATGGTTTTGTAATCCTCAGTTTGATTTAGTTTTTCTGAAAATAAATAAAATAGGCGATGGAGATCGTCACTTGTACTATTCGCTTCTTCTACAGGAGATTCTTGAACTTGATTTTCTTCTTGCTGGTTTGAATTACCCTCTTCTTCATCGTTACAAGAAGCGGAAGAAGGTTTTTCAGCTGGTTTTTCATTAACCTGAATGCTCCGTTTGTTTCGTGAAGGCGTTCTTGTTTGTTTAGTATTTGCTTGAATTTGTAACTTCTTTTTCTTTTCGTGTTTACGTAATTTTCTATTAGCTTTGGAAATACTGTCGCTGATTTTGTTTTTTAAATCTGCATACGGAACCAGATGGTCATTTTTAAACTCACTCTGTTCTTTTAAAAGCCAGCTGAAAGGTTTCACTTTATGTAAGGCGTGTTTACGTGGTTTTTCCTCGGCGCTTTCAAACAGTCCTGAGAATTTTGAGTCCGCAGCAAATCGATCATTTGAAGAATATCCCAAACGACTATGTGTGGGGGATATACGTTCATGAAGCACTTTAGCTAAAAACAATTGTTCTGATTAGCAACAAATATTTTTATGGTTCAGGTTTATATAATTATGCCCATACGAAACGCATATAAACATCTGAGACTTTACAATACGCTATCAAGTAGAAATAAATGTTTATGTATATTCAGACAATGGATGTCATCTCTTGGGCGTGTTGCACCGTTGATTTCAAATACCTACTTAAACTTTTTTGAAGGTAGTAGAACCAATTTTTTTGTAAATTGTTTGTTAACAATTATGAAGTGACACATATCATTATTGCATTTGATAAAAGAAAACTTTTGTGCTACAGAGATTTTTTGAAGGAGCTAAATTTATCCAGAGAAAGAAATTTTTACAGAAAAAATATTTAAATCTCTAAGCAAAACGTTGGTTCTGAAAAAGTAAAATATTTATTCCTAAAAATGGAATTAATTTGTGAGAGAATTTATCCAAGCGAGCAATATTTTTCGTGGGAGCCATTTAGCAATATTTTTCTGTAAAAAGTTTCTCCATGTTTTATTCAATTCTTTGCTAAAATGCAGTACAAAAAAGTTTAGTTAAGAGATTAGCACCTTAAAGGCAGTCGGTTTTTTCCAAATTCGAGGCTTATTCGGTAACTAAGGGCGGTTTAAATGTTCCCGCCAAATTAGGGGCGTATTCAGTTTGGTGCATTGTGGGGGTGCTTTAGTGGTTGATGAGCTAGCCATACATCACTTTACCGTGGTTCCTTTATTGTATTAATTTGTGTAATAAAGCGCTAAAATGAACGAAATGATTGAAAAACTCTCCTTTCAAAAAACAATAACGCTGCCGATATTTACCATCAAATATGAGAGGTTTATGGTCCAAGTATCACAAGTAAAGAAAAGGTCAAGGACTAGTATAGAAATTGCAGCAATGGCCAAACGAACGTGCACGATGAGAAATTACGTGAGAGACCTTCTGTTGTCAACGATGATCTTGTGAAAAGGGTGAATAGGAAAATTCGTGAAGATCGGTGTTTCAGAATTTCGGAATGGCCACTAATTTTCCTCAAACTTTAAGTACGGTACTGCATAAAATTGTCGTTAATAGGTTACAGCACCGCAAACTTTGTGCGAGGAGGGTGTCAAAGATGTTGACGGATGTTCACAGAAATCAGTGCATCACTACGAAACTGATGGCGATGAATCGCATTATAACTGGCGACGAGACTTTGATTTCGTACAGAAATGTTGAAACCAAACAACAATCAATGCAGTGGAAGCAGGCGAGTTCCCCCAAATACAAAAGTTCAAGCAGGCTTTCGGGAACCGAAAGCCTATGGGCTACTGTTTTTCGGACAGGAAAGGCGTATTGTTGGTTTATTTCCTGGGACGTGGTACAACAATAACTGTAGACGTGTATGGGAGACTTTAAGAAAGCTGAGAAAGGCGATTCAAAACAACAGGCGAGAACTTCTGACTGGAGTCATGCTTTTGCACGGTATCAGCCGACCACACGCGGCTCGCCGCAACTCAGTGAGCAATTCAATTTTTTAAGTCCCGGCTTATTGCCGAATGATCACCTCTTCCTCCATCTAAAGAATTTGTTAAGAACCCGCGACCGTTTTGACGAGAACAGCCTCAAAACGACGGTCTAAACTTGGATTTCATCATAGACGACAACCTTCGATGACGACGGTATACAAAAACTTGTACCACGATATGATAAGTGTTTAAATTTGAATGGTCACTATGTAGAAAAATAGTTTGAGAGTGTATCTAAGATTTAAGCATAAGTTTAGATTTTTCTTTTATATTCAATGCGCTCTTAATTTCCGAATAAGCCTCGTATATACTTTACCGACAGACTTACAGCTAATAAAAAAAATAGTAAAGCTTATACCTGCCTTCGTACTTATATGAACAAACTGAGCGAGCGAATTTTGATTTGTATGAATATTTGAAAGGAAAATATAGAATAGGGAAAAAAGAAAATGCATCCGAGACAATGAAAGTCTTACTTTTTGCTTATTAAGACCACCAATTACTTACTGAAAGTCGAGATACCATTTTTCCTGTTTGTACTAAATAAAATGTCCTGTCTCCCTTTTCCTTTGTTAATTATGTACAGATACTTATACCAGACAATATGCATAATACAAGAACGTCAAGCCTGGTAGTGTATTGTATACTTTATCTTCCTCTTCATTTAACCGGGTGCTCCAAATAGTAAAAGATTTTTTAAATGTTGTACATAAGCAAATTAAACGAATTTAAGATAGCTTTACATAGGCGGTACTAAAAATGTTAACAAAGTTTTGCGTATAAGGTAACCATAATGAAAATTATATCTGAGAAAATAATATGTTATAAATAAGAATGTTTATCTTTTCTATTAGGTTAGATAGACATATTATATCAAACCACTAATTTACAAATTTCAAAATTCGAATGGGTTTGAATATACCAGAAGAAATTCTGTTATAATTCTAAGGTTTTCCACACATCACACACCAGACCACATGGAGATCCTGAAGGTTATGCAACCCATCATTTAAATTAAAATAAAAGTTAACAGAACGTTGTTACCAACTACAATTACACAGGTTTACAAATTCGGATAAACTATTGGATCTGAGAAGACAAGTATGTTTCTTAACGTTTTTCGGTGGGCTGAATTCGAATCCGTTGTCAGTTTTTCTTGATTGGCTCTACTTTTCGAGAGACAATGTGTCAAATTTTGGCCAAGATCAAATAAAGGGTGTTCCAATAAGACAGATCGATGTTAAACGTGAATGAGGTTTAAACGTCAAATAATTTTTGACATCTGATTTCGACATTTGACAAGTTCAGTTTAAATACCTAGAGGTAGACATTACAAGTGATAGAAACAACTACGAAGAAGTAAAACGACAAACTTGGAATGGGGCCAGAATATCAGGATTACTTAGAGACATAACATGGCGTAACAAATACCTATCCGTTGACAGCAAGGTGAAAATATACATATGTATAAGACTATAGTCAGGCCAACACTAGTCTATGGATCCGAAACTAGAGCAGATACAAAAAGAAAAAAGCAACTCTTGCGGACTGCAGAGATGAACACACTTAGGGCCATTGTAGGAAAGACCAGAATGGACAGAATAAGGAACCAACAGATTAGGGAACAATGTAATGTTGCCGATATAGGAAAGTTCGTGAAAAAGAGGCGTAAAGAATGGAATGATCATGTAGCAAGAGCTGACAACAGCAGATTAATAAGGATAGCAAATAACTCGAAACCTCTAGGAAAGAGACTATCAGGAAGACCACCAAAAAGATGAGCTGAAAGCTAGCTAACGTCTTCAGCGGACTCGCCATAAAAATTTTCAGAAGGGTGAAGAAAAACAGGTTGTAAACCTATAATGAAAGAAGAAGAAGAAGAATAAGAAGACAAGTTCAGTTTTTGGCAATTTTAGTCATGGAAAGATTAACAATTGAACAACGTGTTAAAGTTATTGGAACCTATTACGAAAACGGGCGTTCAAACAAAATTGCCTTTGCATTGCATTCCGCGCACTTCGCCATTTTTTTGGTCAACATAATCGACCAACCGAGAGTGTAATTGGAAAAATTGTTCAAACATTCAAACAAACTGGGTCGGTGGCAGATGTGAAAACACCATTGCGCGCCGTTCTGCTGAAAACATTGCTGCAGTGCGCGAAAATGTGGCCGGGAGGCCAGGCACCTCTATTCGTTATCGCGCGCAGGAATTGAACCTCTCTGCAACCACGTTTCATCATATTTTGAAGAAAAATTTGTCTCTACACGCTTTCAAAATTCAATTGACGCAACAACTGAAGCCTGCTGACCATTTGAAGCCCTGTACGTTCGCCGATTGGATGCACGAGCAAAGACAAATCGATGAGGATTTTTCACAAAAAATCATCTTCATTGATGAAGCCCATTTTCATCTCGGTGGCTTCGTTAATAAGCAGAATTGCGGCATTTGGGCTAATGAAAATCCAAGGACGATTGTTGAAAAGCCGATGCATCCACAAAAGGTTACTGTTTGGTGCCCATTTTTTGCTGGCGTAATCATTGGACCGTTTTTCTTCGAAAATGATGCCGGGAATTCTGTTACGGTGAATGGTGAGCGTTACCATGCCATGATAACCAACTTTTTATGGTCTGAATTGGATGTTGACGATTTCTGGTTTCAACAGAACGGCGCCACACAGCCAATACAACAATGGCTTTATTGAATGAGAACTTCCCAGGTCGCACTATCTCTCGAAACAGCGAAGTCAATTGGCCAATAAGGCATACTGGTGAGATCGAGGAGCAATTATGCAGAAATGTTATCAAGAATTTTGACCATCGAGTGGAGGTGTGCCGCCAAAGCATTGGCGAACATTTAGGCGATATTATCTTTCACACGTAATTGCACCAAATAACATGATTCAATAAAGAAATCATATTTTTTTAATTTAATTTTTTCTTATTTACTATTCATATAACATCGAACACCCATTACAATGAACACCAATGGAAAATATGTGGCGATTTAAAGGTTCCGAACTACTAGAACATCAATTGTAATAAAATCTACATTTATTAATTTACGTATTATTAAACAGGTGATTGGTCTCCTGACTGGGATTCAATCGGGATTCATAAAACATTGCTGCTTTCTCTGTCTCTAGGATAGTCGTGCAACTGAACATCATTATTGTTGACCCAAACAAAACATAAGTGGTAAAGTATATATTCTGAAATATTATTTAAACTTATAAAGCGTTCAGCTGACAGTGACTGTTAGGGGGTGAGGACGTTTTACTGCCACCTCTACACATCAAATTTGGTCTTATAAAGAACTTCGTCAAAGCTCTCGACCGTGAATCGCCGGCTTTCCAGTATTTAACCAAGCTCTCACAAAATTGTATACATGAAACTCAAAGAAGGTGTATTTGTCGGACCTGATACTAGAAAGCTGATGGACGACAACAACTTTCCAAAGGGCTGACGAAGCAGCAGAATGGGCATCTCATCTTTTAAAAGTTTTGTTCACAACTTTCTCGGCAAACAAAAATCCCCGGATTTCAAGCAAATAATCGCCAAAATCGGGGCGCAAATGTCTTTAAAGATTCATTTCCTGCAATCTCATCTCTTCTTTCCGGATAATTTAGGTGAGACGAGCGACGAGCAAGGAGAACGGCTACACCAAGATTTGATGAGAATCGAGAGACGCTAGAAAAGATTTTGGGACGAAGGCATGATGAGCGACTACTGTTGGACTTTAATGCGTGAAATCGACCCCCAACACTACAAACGACTCATTTCTACTGCACTTCACTTTTTATATATCACTTTTTCTGCAATAAAATGGTCTTAAACGGTAGAAAATCGTAAAAAATTGTTATATCAATCAAGAAAAACGGGCTGCGGAATCGGATTCAGCGTAGAAAATTACCTTAAAAACACCTTTTGGTTGCTCGGGTCCAAAACCGTGTATACTTGTGTTATTATTATATAAATTAGGTACATACTTGTGTAATATTTGGAAAATAAATTGTATCAGGTACGTTCAAACAGTTTAAAAATTAATGTTGAAATGTTTACTCTAGTACGCAGGAATGCGAAAAGTATTTACTTTTGAGAACAGAAGAGTTCGTACTTTATTCCAAGATGCCAAGGAGATCAAAACTGTCAATAATAAGATCATCATTGTATCATCATTGACAGCCTTTTCGTCCCACTGCTGGGCTTCGGCTTCGCGTTTCTCCTCAGCACTAAGGTAGAAACACGGGGGACCTACAGCCGGATTGAGAAATTGTGTGTGGTAGGTTGCAGACAAGATTTTTATATGTCTGCATAGTACTATGCTTAAGTTTCAAACCCAAGCCAGAATCGACGTTTTATTAAAAAAGCGAACGCTCTACCTACTGAGCTACCACAACACCCTAATAATAAGATACTCAACCTATTTTTGCTTCTCCAACTGCCGTGATCTGCCATAATAACTAGTGATGGGCATAATCGAATGATTTTAATAATCGAGGTATTCATTAGAATTAATCATTCGAATCCAAAATGTGCGCGCATTTCGGCAAGCCGAGAAATGTCTTGCATCTTGCCTTTCGAATAATGACTCTCTGGCACTCCTGCTCTTATTCCGAATTGTTTTGTCGGTTGTCGACTGGATTCTGTGTTGTATTAATTTAAATTTCTTAATATTGTAAGATTAACCTGATTATAAATGCCGTTTTATCATTTTCCGTGTTATATTATAAGTTATTACATATTAATGATATCTATAATCATTTTATCATAGTTGATTAATAATTTATACCTTTGTAAGCGTTATTATGACGACCAACGTAGCGATTAAATTTTTTTAAACGGAAAGGTAATATGGACAGCCTGACAGATTACAAATGATCGTAACTGGTTAAGATCAAAAAATTTTGTTTATTTGATATTTGTATCAATCTAAAAAATTCTACAATTAATATTTTTGAATTTAAGTGTGGAAAAGCAGAAATAAATTATTATAACTTAAACCTGCCCGGTTCGAAATTGTGGAAAGTTATTTGGCTAACTTAGCTGCACATGCGACGCCGTCGCACAAAACAAGCCAAATATGATACTTTGTAGTTTATATTTTAGTATCTTCTCAATTTACAAATTCATTCGAATACTATTTAAATTATATGCCGACACAAACAATATTTTGATTATCAGCCGAACATGGAAACGAAAGTAATCCGAGGAGTTCTTATCATTCTAATGAATTATTAGCATCTCGGAGATGCATGCATAATCGAATATTTTGAAGTATTTCATTCGAGATGCGCGCGTCGCTACGAACCTATTCGAGAAGTTTTTATCATTCGAATGATTTACTCGCATCTCGAGATATCTTATTTCGAATGATTTCATTCGAGATACGCCCATCACTAATAGTAACCTCTCGCCTATTGCCCTGTCATGTATAGCAATTGCGGCCTACAGCTTAATATGGGCTTCTAACCACCGAATATCCAAAGAGGTTTTACTAAACATACTGGGTGTTCGAAACCAAACGTTATTCCCCTAACCGCCAAGAAGGGTTCTACACAAGCAACACAATCCACGCCTGAGTTACGTTGGTGGTTGCCCTAATGCCTTACAATGGAGCATTTTTGTACGCTCTGTAGATCACGGAGGAATTAAATCAGGCACAATTAATTCTACACCTACTAAGAACTCAAAGCACTGGGGCACAAAATTTTTATAATAACACCCTTGTGTGAATCCACGCAAGCTGTGAACATTTTACAGTGATTCAAAACTTTTAAAATTACGAGGTTTTATATAAAACTTGCCCAAACTTTTAGTATTATATTTACTGAATAATTAATACGAATTTTTAATTTTTAAGCTTACAAATGAACCTTTTTAAATGTATTACTTTTGTTGTAACTACATAGCTTTTTGTTTCTTAAGTTGCACTAATAAATACAAATAACGCAAACTTGCGGGTTGTATAACCTTCAAGAAATTTCGAAAATTTTTATTTGGCGCTAGAATGCACAATTTTTAATAAGAATTTCGTGAAGATAATTTTAAATTCATAATGAGTTTGGAATTCGTAAATTACTGCCATTGTATAAATCCGTTATCTATTTTTCCAGATACGAGAATTTTCGTCTGCTACATTTTTTAAATTTTCATTATGCCATCCTTATTGAAATGTTTAATAAATCTATAAATACGATTGTAGTTTATTATATACTACCCACGTAACGAAGCATTAACTTTATAAATAATCGAGTGGTCCGGAGTTTCCCTACACCTATGTATTTCAAAAAATTGATTTAAAAATTAATAAATCGTGTAACTTACCATTAGCACAATAGAACAAAATAAGGAGAGACAACTTCCTTTGGATTTTCATCGTATGATTAACAGCAAGTATCAATGGATAGATAGTATTTAACAAAAACTTCTGGGTGTTAACAATCCTATTGTTTATCTCGGTATTAATTGGAACTTAATAATTATTTTGCATAGTATTATTACAAATTCCTCTGTATCATCCTGATTGTCAGTGGTTATTACAGGCTTTTTATGTATTATTAATTTTGTGGAAACAACAAATTAATTTACCAAAGTCCTTCCACGTCACTGTTTGATTGTCGTAACTTTATTGCCTGCAACACACAGATTTAATTTCAGATAATTAGTGATAATTGTATAAATGTATAAATACTTACTTAAGGCATGTAGTTTTTCAGCCTACTTCAGCCACCAAAAGTTGCAAGTTGGTAAGTTATTTGATAGAAAAGCAGCTTTCAGTTGAAAGTGCAAAACAAGAATAATAAATCTTCCAATTACTGTTTAATTAATTTAAAAACCAGTCGTTAATATTATTACACACCTAATTGTAAATGAAAATTGAATATACTGGAAATTAGTTGTAGATTAAGCGAATCTGCGTATAACAAGATATCTGTCACATTTTTCCTACCAACGTTTTGTAAATTATCCTTTGTTTACTTGTCGGAGAAGTAACCCACACAATTCACCCTGTATATCTTATAATTAAGTAGAAAGTAATTAAGATCATATTAAATTAACTTCAATACCGAAGCCTCTCGATACAACAATGCCTTATTTCAATTACGATTTCGAATAGTAACAGTTCATTATAATTTTATAGGCAAACTTTGAGGACATCTTAAAAGATTATTGTGCTATTACAGTAATTCTTTTACAACAATACTAAATTTTAATTCCACATAACAATAGGAAAACATTTGTAATATGCTAGGCGAAAGTGAGGTTTGCTATAATAGCTCAAAAAGTGTAAATATTGGAAATATGTAACTCTTTTGGTTTTGCATTGCATTTTTATTTTGCAGCTAATATTCTAAAAATTTAGAACAATCTAAGTATCTTCATCGATATCTTTGTCTTTCTTTCTTTCTTCTACTACTAGCAGGACTACATTGTGGTGGTACCTCAGTTGACAGAGCACAAAAAGAAATTATAGCTTGAATTCGATTCCTCAGCATTACTACAATGTATAAACATTTTGTGCTGCTACCTACCATAGCGCTTAGGAGAAACACGTGGTAAAGAAGAAGTCGGTGTCCAACAGTAGGACGGAATCGGCTAATAATGAACTAATAACTAATGCAAACCCGGAAGCTGAAATTAGACATGATTTTGATAGTATATTTTCAGAAAAATAAATTTACGAAATATTAGCAGAAATTCCCTATAGTAGTTTAATTCGAAAAGCATACTTTTTCTTCAACCCACTACATTTAAATCAAGGTCGCTGCGATTTTTTGAAAATTTTGACTTACTTATTAATGCCTGGTAATTCAAAACCTGATCAAAAATGTGGTAAATTCATACGCTTCGGGCATATCATACATTCAAATTGCCAAAAAGCAATTGAATAGCAGTTTTAAAGCCAGAATTTTATGAAAATTTTAAAAACGTAAAATATACGGGGTATTCTATTTGAAATGAGTATGTTCGGCTCAGGTTTAGCGAGAGAAATGTGCGTTTACATACATAACAACGACCGAAAGCTTGCTTCTTTAATATCAGTAAATAAGAAAAATACAAATACATTTTGATCTACTGACGGCGCAGATACTGCAGTTCCGAGCAAGTTGTTAGAATATTATTATACAGATCGTCTCTGTTTTTTTGGAAACATAGGAAATACATGAGTGCAACAAGGAGGTGGGATAAAAGATAGAGAAATGATATATAGGGTTTGGGGAAGGGAAAATAAGTATCCATGGACACCAACAAATAACCATAGATACTTAAATTCCCCACCTTTCATCTCCTACGGTCTGTCCTTGTTGCACTCATTGCTATGTTTCAAAAAAAATCGAGACAATCTGTATATCTAAGTACACATTTTGATAACTACTTACAAGCTACTAGTTTTGACTAACCCTGTGTTAGTCCGAATTTATAACATCGATTTGCAAGTATGCAATAAAGGGGTCGATCAGCAACAAGGTTATATGTGCAATTTATATTCTTTCCTGGCTTGGCAACCCTAGGCTAGAGGTTAGCGCGTTAGAGTTCTGCTGAAGGTCCTGGGTTCAATTCCCAGTACCGGAACATCGGATTTTTAACGGCCGTTCTCCCTCGCAAGGCAATGGCAAACCAACGAGGTATTCTGCCTAGTAAATCTTCTCTGGAGCAGAAGTGTTTACATTTCCCGTGGTTCGGAGCCCACGTTAAGCGGTAGGTCCTCTATGTCTGTGGCACTCGCGCACAGGCGCAACGCAGGCATAAAGCACTCTAGGCTTTTAGAACAAATATCATTTACCATTTACGTATATGTTTTAGTAGTGTTATTTTGCGAGATATTTGTTCAGCTTATACTATTATTAATTTTGTACCGTTTATTACAAAATTAGCCTATTTGATACTTTGCATATTAGATGTCTGTAATTTAATTGACAACACAGCAAGAGATTGCTGCCGCATTTAAAGTACAATATTTAGGGCCGGTCTTTCCATGTTGCGATAAAAGTCTCTAATAGTTGTCACACGGTATAAACTAACCCCTAGGATAAATCTATCCGACAGGATTCTTGCGTTTTTTAATATAAGTTATCCTATTAGTTAGTATCGGCTCAATTCTTATTGGTTAGCTACAACGGGGTCTAAGGAATGTGTAACAAGTTCTGTACAATGATGTGCGGAAAAGAAAGCATTATCTTAAAAACAGGGAGTTAAACAAAGATACCTATATTTTGTTTATTAGACACCGGGGGCTGTGAGGGACGTCACTCAACGTCACTCGCCGTAGTTGGTAGTAAAATATGGGATTCAAATTTGCAATTTGCAATTGTATGTATAACCCTTACAATCATTTTTTCTGCGCTAGCTTTAGTAACGCCCCTAATTCCACCTGCAGTAATATAATATAATAAACCGCTTGCATAAAATCAAAAGTTATATCAAAGCAACTGCTCCATGTGTGTTACACAATGGTATACGAAATATAAACAGTTTCGTCTACATATTTATACAGTACTTTAATATTTGGCTTAACTTATTTTAATTTCTTCCAATAATGTTTGAACAGTGGTTTTCTTTAATTTAAATATTCGGAAAAATTGATATCATCCGAAAAATCAAAATTATTACGACGATCAGTCTGCGCACTGGATTTCATCTAAATGACTAACAATTTCCGCTTCTTCAATTTGTAAAGTTTATCTATTTATTAGTTACTACACCAGAAAAATAGTATACGTTTTATCAACGCTTTATTTACATTTACATCCGCTCGAAATATTTCGTATCATCTCGTACACACTCGTAGCTGCCCTATCCTGCCGATATAGTACTGTCGGCTGCTTCTACTGCCCGATAAGTGTAATCCTACGGCATAAGTAAATTAACCTCTGTTGTAGACTATTGGACAATTGAAAGACAGAAAGTACCGTAACAAGAAGGATAAATTTCAATGTTAGCTTGTCTAGAACTTTGTCGGAACATTGAAAGACCGACCCTTAAGCATACATATTCTCTATGCAAAAATACGAGAATTTTGATTTACTTCGAAGCGGATTATTATTTTAACGGCTTATGCATTCTTACAAATTGATATTAACTGTAAACCAAGCTGGTGATTCACGGAAGAGTAAGAGTCTTTAATTTAAAAAATATGCAACCCGTAATATATATCACAAGGTACTATGATATCTCAATTTTTATTGTCAGTAATATAAATGGGGGCTACCTGTTTGGTATGTTTGGTATTTTATTCTACTCAATTTTTAAATGAAGCAAGTGTGGACGACAACAACGAAATCCTGCTTATAAATATTTTAATTAAAATATTTTAATTATCATATTATTCAAACTTTGTTTGATTTAGATGAGCTTTACTAAAGCCAATAAACTATATTAACCATATCAAACAGATATCTTTCATTCATAATACAGTAATTACATATTTAGATATCGCAATATCTTAGGTTGCCTATTTTAAGAATAGTAAGGTCGTAATCTTTCGTGAATCACCCTGTATACTGTTTGCCGTCATATATTGAATAAACAATAAGTGAGTTTTATTACCTACAGTTGGGAAGTAAAATTTCATCCACATTTTTTTCTAGATAAGAAACCGTTTTTCTATAGGCTTTTGTGGATATCCAACTTTCTGCCCAACTCTTCATTTCTCTTTTCCCTTATCCTAAAAAAGGTCTGTTTACTTTAATCAGCCTTTCATTACCGGCTTTTGTAATGTGGTTGTTCCAGTCCTTACTTCTTTTTTTACAATATTTAAAATGGCTGTTACTTCACACTCTACTTCCTGATATCGAACTCTTCTTCTCGTTTTCCCTATTATTGTCCTTATTTATTGTGTAGGTATGTATTTATTTCCGTTGTGTGAAGTAATTGTTTTGCGCTGGTGGTATCGGGATTTGGCTCCACCCCATAGGAGAGTACTAGGTAACTATCATCTTATATTAACTTTACTGTCTATGTTCAGATACTTTTTCCTCCAGGTTATATCCCGAAGATACCCTGATATTCATGCTCCTTTCATGGTATTAGCTGTCTTCTCTCGGTCGCTCGAGATCTCTGCTTCCAGGTACTGGCAGTTCATTACTTGCTCTATTATTTTCCTCTCTAGTTTCAACTTGCGCCTTATTGGTTCCTTAGCTGCAGCTAGGGACTTCCTCTTTTTCACCGATACCTTCAAATTATCTTCTGCGTAACGCAGTATTCTAATGTTTGTGTTACCCATTCTATAATAATTATTATCTATAATCTATTATAATGCTAAGCATAAGTGGACTAAATGAGTCACCTTGTCTGATTCTTGAGCTACATTTAATCTCGTCTGTGAATGGGCTTCCTACTTGAACTTTTGTAGTTTGGTATTTATGTGTATTTCTTCAATCACTCTTATTAACTCCGTCGGTACATTCTTTTGTTCAGTATTCTTCTAACGTCATATAGCCTTATCTGCCTTTTTAAGATTTACGAAGCATATAAAGCCTGATACATTCTATTTCTTTTCCCCTTCTCGGCCACTTGACGAATTGTAAATACGGCGTCTACGACGATCAAAAAGTGTTCAGATTAGGGTTGGCGATGAGTGCTAGAAGGCATGTCGTAGCTGTCATGTTACGTACCAGTCATACCTTGCCGATATTTCTTCTATTTAGTACTCCAAATGTGGCTCCTTGAAAGGAATTGTGTATTACTGAAAAAATTTAAATAATTGAATTTAGTAAAAGTAGAAAATGGGGTGGTTCAAAGTGTCCACATTAGGGAAACATCGAGTTTAAACGACACATTTTTGTTACAAACAGCGTAAAAATTTGCACAATTTATGACTAGAAAACCGGACCTTCTTTTGGTAAATATATGTATGTAATATGATTGAAAGATGGCAAAGCAATAAAAGTGTTCGAAGATTTCTGAAAATTTTTTTAAATGTATTTTTCTACCGGTTCAATGAAGTACGTGCTATTCACAGCAGTGTTAGAAATATACTGCATAACTATTAAGTGAAGAGGACAACGGAGGCTCTTCAGTAACTACAGTTAGGAGTTTACTTACAGTAGATACACAATTAATATAAAATGGCACTACAAAAAACAATTCATGTCAGTATTAATCACTGTCGGTGGTTTATATATAAATCTTGGAGTAGTTATCGCTTCAGTCTTTGGTGAATATTTCTATTCCCCAGATTATAATAGGCTCCACTGTTACAATTTTTAATACACGTGGAACTTTTTTGTAATTGTTTCAACATAGGTTATGATGAGCGGTACACTCGTTATGAGTCTGAAGATTTCTACAAAGTATGGAGCGTTGACTGCAGTGCGAAGCACGTTGGGAATGTCTGCAGCTTTGTCATATTAGATTTACTTGTGTTGTACCAAATTTCACATGCATATGTTAAAACTGGTCTCAGTAATTACTTATAGATTTAAACTGTGCACTTCACTCTCCTAGATGTTTTACGATTAATTAAGGGATACAGATTAATTAAACGCGCGTAACACTGATTTAGCGGGTAATTTACGTGTGCAACCCACGTTGCGTTACTGTCAGGGAATGCACCTAAGTATTTTATTGCACTATTTTTTTTAGTATCAATTCATTTACATGGATCGGATCAGATAATGTCTTAGCGTAAAAATGATTTTAGTTTCGTACTTGGTGGGATTTATTTCTATATTCCAATTCTTGTACCAGTTAGATGTTTTATTAACATTTTACTGAAACTTGTCAACTACTTAATGGAGATAAAAATTTTCAGTTAGTATGTTACGGGCCAAACGAGCTTTTTCGTCGGATCTTCGGTGCCATCGACTTAGCTCAGCGACGTAGGGAGTGGTTCACAAGAAACGCTTAAGGGAAGAAAATCTAACATAGTTGTACGCTGGGTAAGTCGAAATTAATGGGCGCCACCCTCCAGGTTACAGCTGAATGCTGGTTCTCAGGTCTTTTTTGTGCCTCCTCCTGTATAGAACGCTTACAAAGTTCATACACAATAAAATACACAGCAATAAAAGATATGGAGAATTCTAAAACAAATATAACACTATTGCTTGAAATTGGGAACACACATAGTACATAGTACAAAAAAAATACAGTCAAAACGGTAATAACTGTAGTTGAACAAAAGCGAAGTTGGGATGTCCAAACCAAAGAGCTCGCCGCCACTGTCTTACGATATTTACTTTACTAAACAAACAGATGTACGCAGCCAGTCACGTTGGAGTTTACAAATTAATTACACTTTACCCTTAACAAGTAATGAAACGATGGGAAACTGAAGGCTCCCTCACTTTTAATATAACAAGGGAATTTAACTGTTCTGTTTCTTATCTCCCAAGGAAGTACTGGTAAACAGGAAAAAACAATCACTGTATAGTACATTGGTAAGTTTACCTTAGTTTTCTTCAGGTAGGGAGTAGAGAGAGAAAGGCACAATTTGGGGTGTTCCTAGGTCCTTGAGAAGCAGACAGAAATCGCAGGCTCGCCCCTGAAGGCTGGATCACTATTGCACCACCGCAATGGCAAAGACTTTCTTCGGGAAACGAGAAATTTCGAGTGTTCTTGCAATCGGGAACAAAATCTCCGTTGTACGTTACAGCGACTTAGCGGGGAGAGTCACGGGGTTGATGGCTATAATCCGACACAGTTCGAAAGAACAATTTCACTAAATTGTCTTTAATAAAGCGTAACACTATGCTAATATTTTTTTAATCCGACTTTATGTCGAGAAGAATATTCTGCCACCAGGCGAGAAAAAGCGATACGATATCTTAACCTAGCAGAGGCGCTGCCAAAAAAATCCTGCGCAAAACCACATGCGTTCCCTTTCAGAGGTTTTTGCTTTGCCCGGGCTGCGAAAATTGCCACCAAACGTAATCGTTCCAGAATAAAATCTTCCACGTGGAACTTCCGGGGAGCTTAGGAATTTCAGGGCCATTCTGCAGACAAGAACTCTAAGAACTGTTTTCGATCGGCGCTACAGACTAAACATACTTGCCAGCGTTCCGAAAAGGTGACCTCCAATAAATTAACGTTTGAAAATCATAGAATAGTAATCGACTATGAGCGGCAATTAAAATCAGACTTTAATTCATATGAAGCGGCAAAACTAAACGAACGTTAGAAGTCGCGCTGTATTGTCAGCATATAATCCTCTCATGCAGTTGACTGCTTCTTCCATGTTGCATAAACAGATATTAAAAAGGATGGGGTCCAGTATGGAGCCTTAAGGTACACCTTCTGATATATCTCGTACACTATAGTAGGTAGAGCTATTATTTTAAGGAAGTGCCATGGTATCCGGTTAAAACGAATTAGTTTATAGGCCTGCTATCCAAACTCCGTCAGAAGCTTGAGAGTTATCAGTAAATGCTACGCTAGCCTACTGTTCCTTTCGAAGCCATTTTCAATTATTTCCGGAAATCTCTTCAATTGTTGCACTACAAAGTGTTCTGCTATGAAACCGAATTGCAACATTGGCGATAAATTATTATTTATTATTATGTTATTTATTCTAGAATGGATGATTTTTTCTAATAATTTGACTAAGGTATAGAGAAGACTAATAGGTCTATAGCTGGTAATATTTTTGGATTTTTGTTGGGCTTTTTAAACACTAGTTCATTCGCGAATTTCCGCTTCAAGACTGTTGTGAAGGCTCCCTCGATATAGTCAGCGAAACCATTTTTCCAGATCGCTTGAGTAGTAGTGCTGCTTATTCTCGATTGGTGGAATGATTTCAGGTTTATGAAGAATTCGTTTTGTAGCTATTCACATGTTGGGGTCTCCTAATTGGATTTCGCTTACATACTTTTGATAGGTTTTAATCCTGAAATTTTCAAGCTTCCATTAAATTTGACGGATTAGCCGATGTAGTTGTATTTTTAAAGAAGGCTTTCTGGTATCTTGCCACTGCCCACAAATTTAATGTGTTTGTTTGATCATTTCCTCAATAAAGCGTGGCGATAAGTTACGCGATTTAATCTGACTGTAAGGTCTGGGAACTGTAGCTTGCCCTATTGCTTGTTTGGCGGATTTGGTATATTCTTGTATCAATATCACTTATGGTCTAATTTTCTTGAATACGATAATAAACTGTTTAAGTTGTTATGAAACCCTTCCATTAATTAGTCGTGGAGATAGTATGGTGAGTTCGGGTGTCGTATAAAAGGATGCTTAGAGTCTAGTTCAGATATTACTCATTGGAATATACCGGAATGAACCGTGAAGTTTCAGCAGACACCAATGTCGAAAATATCTAATTAGTAGTAGCAGATTTTGTAGATTGTAATCTGAAGAAACTTGCAGAAGACTGTTTTCCTTCGGGTTGACTACCCTACATCCCCAAAGTTTTTTATTTGATTGCTTGTAACCTCTCGTCACTTTAATCCAGTTATTATTTGCTTTTTTAAATTTGATAAAGATGGCTTCAATGTTAATAAGTTTAGGTTCAGGTAATGGGTGATGTTCAATGCGCTTTTTTACAAGAATTGCTCTTCCGTTCGAGGCTGTTGCTGATTTTTTGTCACTCCTATGTACATTGAAACCTAGAATTTTAAAGTGTTTGGGTGATAATAAGATGAGTTTCAGTAATACAAGTAAGATCTACATTTTTTTTTTTTAAATATCAATTGATAATAGCCGCTTTGCGTTTACTCCATCGGCGTTCCAATTCAGGATTGTCACGTTACGAGGGTTTATTTAAATCCATCTAACAGTTTTGGCAGAACAGATACCAGAAGGTATTTCATGAGGATTAAGTGTGGATTTATTAGGTCTATTATGGAGTTCACTAATGTATTAACGAATCCCAATGTTGCATCGGCTTGTTACAAGTATATTGACACGTAGCTTTATTTAGATGTTGTATTTGCGTATGTTCTGTAAGGTGTTCTTAGTTTAGGAAACGTAGATTTATAGTTAGATGTATTTAAGTATTTATGTTGAGGAGGATTTTTATTTTGATTATTATTGTGTTGCCTTTGGCACGCTAGTTGATAATTTATACAACCTGTATAATTGGCTGGATATTTTCGGGAACAGGTAATACACTGAGGAGTGTCACATTTTGTTATTGGCCTTTCTAACAAATATATTTGACGCCTAGTGAATGGAAACACTCTCACATACTACCATTTCATAAAAGTGGTAAAGAAAAACACAGCCCGGAAAGTTACAGGCCCTAAGTTTTCTTTCAACACTCTCTAAACCAGGGGCGTTATTTCAGACTTTAGCAGAGGGGGGGGGGCAAGGGAGTAACAGTAGCGCCGCAGGCGAATTTTTTTTAAGTGGGCGTGGCCGATTTTAAAGCTATTTAAGAGCATCTGACAATTTTAGGATGAAATTTAAAAAAATCTGATATCGAACATTTTAGAAATAAAATTTAAAATCTAGCGGAAATTATCGAAATAATTTAAGACAAAAATTGTACCCTATTCTAGTAAAAAAGTTTCTCCGACATCTTTAATTTACTAGAAATAAATAACTACATAAAAATTCAAACTTTATTTAAAGGTATAGGTATAAGTCTATAAACATGGAGTAAATATGGCGTAACAAAAGAAAACTTTTATTCTAACAAAAGTAACCGTCACTCCTAGTAATACATAAAGAATAACATATTATATTAGTTTTAATTGAGTAAGTATCTAATTGCTAATTCAGTAATGGATATCGCCTTTGTTTCATTCTTGCAAAATAGCCTACGACATCGTCTAAATTCAGATTTTTGACAAAATAGCGCTCAACGGCCATTATAAGCAGATCGCTCAATCTATCGTCACCAGTACTAGTGCGAAGATGATTTTTTATTTTGTTTAATGATGAAAAACTTCTTTCATTGGATGCAGTTGAGATCCCAATGCAAAGTACTATCTCAATTGCTTTCAGCAATTCTCTAAAGGCTTCTGGAGTTTCATTTAAACTGTCTCTCAGTTCTTCTAAATTCGACAATATTGTGTGTGATGATTTAATTAAACCTTTAGCTGTAAAAAATTCAGTTTCAAGACGTACCAAATCTAAGTCTAAGTTCTTGTAGTGAAGTAAAAGGGGCCTCGCAATATCAAACGCTAAAAAACTATCACACTCTGGGTTAAATGCATCTAGTGAACACAAAACTTCATTATTTATTATAAAACGTTCCTCCAGTTCTCTGACGAAACCGTCCAAAATTCCATAAAGTATTTCTCTCTTTATTTCGTCTGGCGATTCTGTTGTATTTTTTCCTATGGTTGAAGTTACAAAAAAATCAGTAAGGCGACTACTTGTGGTTGTTTTCCGTGATTCTCGCCTTTGCATATCTTATATGGCCGCTTTTTTCATGAATCGGTTATTTCGTCCTGAAATTGATTCCACCTCACATTGGTTCTCAAATCACCAAAAACATTCTAAAATGTTTCGTACTTGGATGGGAATATGTGACCGTAAAGAACTGGCCAATAAACCCGCAGAAGACGTTTATGCAAACTGTAGAGTTTGCCGCTGTCATTTTTGGACGGCGCTTTTAATGCAAATAACCGATTACTACCGACTGTATGACTCAGAAATGATCTTTCTTATCCCAAACTATAGTTTCTATGTGCCAAACCACGATCTCCTATAAAAGTAGTTGTTTTCAAATGTAGAACAAAATTGTATCTAATAACAGTGTTAAATGTTGTTATAAAGCCAAGCCATATAAGAGAAGTATCAATACAGTGGAAGGAAAACCATACGATACGCATATTTAAAAAGAGAGAGGAAAAATACTCTAATTACTATCGTGGAATAACTCTGCTTAATTCTACTTTAAAACTATTTATGTCTGTGCTCTACAATACACTACAGCAGATAATAAGCACTGCAGAAGAACAGCAAGGATTTCGTAAAAACAGGAGCACTATCGAAGCATTATTTACGATCGCATGAATACAATCATGGGTTTGACACTAAAAGATCGCCAAACTAATCAGACCGTAAGAGAACAAGTTAAAGTACAGGATGTTGTAAAATCGATGAAGAGAAGGAGAAAATAGAGAAATCATGTGGACCCCACAGATGAAGAAAGACTTGTAGCAATTATACAAATCAACGACCAACAGACAGTAGACCACCTGAATGACCGTCCAAAAGATGGGCTCAAGGCTGGTTTTTGTAGAGGAGGACCTCTGATAACAGTATATAACGAGAATTTAACGCAAGTTCTAAATAAAACTTTATTGTAAGTAGAGAAACAATTTGTTAAACACACCGAAACATTTTACAATTTTATAAAAACAACATAAACAACTGAACCTTGGTTTACATACCAACACAACTTAAGGATGGTTCACAAAGATGTCATTGAACTTAACAGTTTTCCTCATCAGTCAAGGACAAGAAAACAGGAAGAATCTCCTAGCATTAAATTTAAAATCTTTAAGTTCTTTATTAGCTTTATAGCTATTGAGCATCATTTCGAGGAGAAACCAAATAAACATTTTTACAAGAGATTAAAGTTGTTATTGAAACGGTGTAATACCTGCATTCCATTTTTGGTACTGCTCTTGTTTTACGTTTTCATGCTCAGTTCGCGAATATGAAAACGGCCCTTCGTGTAACTGTTGAATAACTTTCTTAAGCAAATAATTGGTTGGGAAATTAACTTTATACAACGTTCACCCAGATAGTATAAGATGATTAAACGTATGAACCATTTATTGTCTGTTCGGCTGTCAGTCGAATTACTGATTTGTTAATAACTGATCAATCCCTAGAATTAAAAATTCATTTTAGTACAAATTCAATAAAATATTAATAAATTTTATAAAATGGGATAATTTTATCTTGTTACGAGTAGGTAGGCTATACCTCTCGCATATAGTGATCAAATAAATAGTTAAGTTTTCTTTGTAGCTATAAAAAATATATTTTACGTTAAGGACAGATAAATGTCAACAATATGGACAGTTTTCCAAGCCAAAGGTGAGACGACATGTCACAACTGTAGAAACTGAAGCGGCATTCATCGAACAAGTAACTGGTAATCGCCATATAAGTCAACGAGCAGTTGCAAGAACTGTAGGCTTTAGCAAAAGTTCAGTATTTATTATTGTAAAAGCAAACCTGTTTCATCCTTACCACATTAGCACCACACCTTACTGAAGATGATTGCCCACGCCTAGTGAATTTCTGCCAATTTTTAATAAACGAAGTTACTACTGATCTACTGTTTTTAAGAAATATTCTATGTTCTGCGGAGCGACGTTTATTAACAATGGGTATAAATAGACACAATTGCCATATTCTCAAGATAACCCACATTGGATTCGGCAAGTGCAATTTTACCCTAAATGTCTCGTGTGGTGTCGTTGGTCCCCACTTCTTTGAGTGTAGTTTAAATGGGGAAATGTAGTTACATTTTTTTAGAAAATGACTTGCCTCAACATTTAGAGGACGTTCCTCGTTATGTTAGACAGCGTATGTGATTTCAAAATGACTGAGCACTTGCTCACTTCCGTAGAATTGTAAGAAACTACCAAGATGAAACTTTCTATAACAGATTAATTGCAAGAGGTGCAATTCGTCCTTGACCTCCACGTAGTCCGGACTTGACTCCGCTAGATTTATTTATATGGGGTAAAGTAAAAAACGACGTCTAAGAAACTCCCGTAGAAATTTAAGAAGATTTACGTGAAAGAATTATTGAATCATGTAGGTCAATCATCCCAACCACGCTAACTCGTGTTAGAAATTCTCTTCAGCGGCAGATTGACTTATGTGAACAACAAGGTGGACGGCAATTTGAACATTTATTAGTGTTTTCCTTTCTGTTTTTATTTAATTTATTTTTCTTATTGATTTTATTGCTATTCAACATATTTTTGTGCTATTTTGTCTTTCTTTGCGTTTGATTTGTTTAAACTATAAGAAATAAATATTGTCAATGTATCTATTGCAAAACTGCATCTTACTTATTAGTAGATACTTTCAGTGTAGTTTTTTAGTACATCCAACCTACTTTCATTTTTATTTATTTAAAGAATGCAGAGTTTACTAAGATATGGAATATAAACATCTATAATGTGTGCGGCCTACCTACCTGTTACAAGATAAAGCAATCACCCTGTATAAAGTAGTGTAAATGAAGGTGTTTATTTTATACTTTATTAAATTTATTAAAAAATCTACAGAGTGTATTACAACGTGCGGCTAATAATTATACCACGCAATTATACGTT
>JABXWE010105537.1:0-38862 GCA_014611495.1 Limonius californicus | reverse complement strand
GTGATACATTTTTTTTAAATAATGAAACATATTCAGCGGGGTAGATATTAAAAATACGCGTAATTTGATGTATGATACATATAATAAAAAAAATGAATTACACCCAAAAAATGAAAAAATAACCAATTTTGGCCGGGAGGATCAGCCTTAAGCCTTGGCCTTGACACCAACTCTCGACAAAAACCTTAAACAGTAAACTGATTATGGTAAACTTTTAATGGGCTGTATATTTTAACCAGAAGTAAGGGTTTAATGAAAAATAAAACTATGATTGGTCTAAAATGAGAAAATATTAATTATAGATTTGCGAGACTTAACTGTCATAGCATAGTATGAGGTAACAACTTTAATTATTTAAAATTTCACAGTTCAGTGTACTTTCTACAAAAATATGTTGACGTAAGTACAAATATCAATAACCTTGGGCCCGATTACAGGTAAGTAACTTGTCCCTAAATAGTAAACAGTAAATACCTTTTGCCGATTGTTATCTTAAGATTACTAGGGAGTACTAAACTTCCAGGAAAGCAACAAATGACTACTTGTTGCAGCTAACCTGGTTGCCTACTTCGTAGGCATTTTGAAAAATTCTCACGAGGAAGTTTTACTGACTAAACAGAAGCCTTTTGAACAGTATTTCTTATCTTCGAATAGGAATTAATTGCTAATTTCATTATAAAATAATAATATCGAATACCCTAACGATTCTTCATTAAAATAGGATATTGTTTCAGCTAGTTTTTTTTTTAAATAATTATACTTTAATTGTTATTTGCACTGTACATATGAAATTTAACAATTATGGTGATGTATCAGGGTAGTAATTCTTTATTAAATGTATTTTCTTTTATTGGTCCTATTATCAGTTAGTCAGAAAGATAATCGGTAATATTAATCGACGAAGTTAATCAGGAAAGGTAAACGCTGATGTTCATTAATGTGATTCAAGTAAACGAAATGGCTTTTAAGACAACATAAATCTAATGTGCGAGATAAGTAAAACCTGACCTTCACGTTACTGTGTCTGGTGCGTATTTGACTGCACATGCCAATTCAATTATGTTGATATATTTTATCATTAACATAGTTTCAAAACAATTGTGCGTTGCTGTACTGCAAAATTGCAGTAAAATACTTTCAAGTAATAACGTAAGTATTATTTCCTTGTATTTATTTGCATTACTTTGTATTTAGGTCAATGTTGCTAATACCAAGACTTTTGCAGTTTATGTAAACGATGGAGAAGGAATCCAAATTGTATCCAGTACTAATTAAAAGTTCGATCTAATGAACGCATTCAGGTGATGCACCAAGTTTTTATTGCAAGTTGGTTGAACACTTCGAAGGTTACAAATTAAACAGGAAGGATTTGCTAATATGGTAGTAACACAATAATTTGCTTTAATTAATGCTTCCACTCTGTTTCAAACTTATTAGTAAATTTATGTACAAAAGTGTACGATTTTCATCAGTGTTACCAGAAAATGTTTTCATATATTTTTGCTTACTTGCATTGATCAAAATTCTACATCATGAAAAATATCTACTGCAGTTTAAAAATAAGATATTAAGTAAGATCAGTTTCGTTAGATACTGCATTATTTTAAACAAGTGGTATTAGATTAGATTAGATTGTCGTTGGGGTCGTCTACGCTAGGAGAGCTTCTTGCCACTTCATCATCGTCGATTAAAAAAGATTTTTTGTGATTACCCAACAATTTAAGTTTTCTAGATACCTAAAATGTAAACTCTTTATGGAGTTTAAGATTTTTTAGGGACTGAACTGTCTTTCCTGTATCTTGAGCCAACATTGTTCTTCTTCTTCTTCTCAGCTTCTCAGGGTCCACTGCTGGACATAAGCCTCATCCATTTATGGAGGGATGTTGGCATTTACAAGACCGCGCTTGCCATTGCGTGTTGGCCAGGGGAGGATGTAGGTATGGATTTGATGTGGGTTTTTTGTAGGATCTAGGGATTTTGGACGTGTAGAATCCCTCGGTGATTTGGGAGTGAGGGAGAAAGCACGGCTCGCGTGGGCAGAGTCGCTTCCCTGAAGTAGGCCTATCTCCGCCGGGATCGCTACCCATTGGCTACGCCAACATTGTTACCTGTAGAAAATTTTAGTATTTTGTAGGACAGTGCATCATACTCACGTAGTACATGCTTTGCAGTTTCTTTTGCTAGCGCGCATAATCGGCAGTTTTCGTTATCAACCTTGCCCATTTTTTTTATATGGTATCTAAAAGGGCAATGTCTGACCAAGAGGCTCGATATTTGCTTAAACGGTTTTTGTTCAGTCTACGATAAGCCTTTTAGTGTTCATGCGCGAGTTGTAAAGAAACTTTTTCGCTTGATATTTGCTTGGGGTGCTGTCCCAATGGGATTTCTTCTGCTCAGATCCATAAAAGGCAGTTTTTGTTTATTGTTTATCATTTACAGACACCCAGCATAATAACTAATGGATGACAGCTAATTTGTAGTATCCCGTGATATACTTAAATGAAATTGGAACATTAACAATCTAATTGAGAGAACCTTACAACATATATTAATAAAAGTGGTCAAGATATTAAAAATGGCTCAGTGCTCTTTAGGAAACACAAAAATTCATGTGGAAATACCAATTTTTCTGCTACTTTTTACTTTCATGTTTGAAAGTAAGTTATTATTGAATATGGTTGTTTCCATTAACATTCACACTTTTGATTTTCAGGTTCTGTTACCACCAACTTAATTATATACAGAACATGCTATGTCACATTAAGTTTTAACGAGTCAGACTGTGCCTTGTTGGGAAGAGGTTACACCAATAATGAAACTGCAAAATTAGAAGAAACTGTACAGTCTCATGCCACAATCTTACTAATGTGGAGAGCATTAGCTGGTTCTATAGTTCCTTCTATTCTATGTTTTTTTCTTGGGCCTTGGAGCGATAAATATGGAAGAAAACCCGTTATGTTATATAGTTTTGCAGGTTTGATATCACTGTTGCCTAAAATATTTTTGTACAAATTAAATAAATGCAATTGCTGTTGTATTATCGCGCAACTGCATACTTGCAGAGGTTAACAAATTATTTCTTTTCAACGACTGTTTCAGGATTCATAGTGGCATATATAATAATGACGACTATAAGTGTAATTCCAAATGCTTCACCATGGTATATTCTATTATATTTTATACCTGTTAGCATTTCAGGTGGTTTTCCTTCCGTTATGGCCGTAATGTTGAGTTATATTACAGATGTAACCAGTGAAGAGAACCGAGGAGTCAGGTAAGTTTCTTAAGGGGATTTCTTTAAGAACCTTTTAAATGAATGCATCTATGTTACTCAAAGATAGCTACGAGGGCAGGCTGAAAACTAATGCACACATGCTTGTAGAGCGCGAACAAAAACAAATAGCAAGATCGAGCAAAAAGTACATTGAAGTACAATTCTTAAGTTTCAAAATCATATATTTATTTTTCAACATACTCGCCGTTAAGGCTATCACATTTTTCCCAGGACTTGATAGCTGCCTTCACCTCATCGTCCGAGGTGTAATGATTACCCTTGAGGTCTCTCTTGAGTAGAGGAAAAAATAAAAATCTCAAGGCGCAAGATCGGGGGAATAAGGAGGGTGTGGAATCGGTTCAAACTTCAGGTTTCGCAGAGCCTCTCCAGTTGCGCGCGAGGTGTGTGAACGAGCGTTGTCTTGTTGCAAGATTATTGGCGCCAGGCTGCCTCTAACACAACAAACTCGACATCGGAGGTGTTTTAGAGTCTGTATGTACTGAGAAGAATTTACCGTTGCCCCTCGTTCCAGAAAATCGGTCACATAAACTCGGTGAGCATCCCAAAACACGTTCAAAAGAAGTTTTTTTGCGGATGGTTGTGTTTTTAACTTTTTCGACTAAGGAGAAGACGGATGTCGATATTCAGCGCAGTCTTTTCTCTTCCGGGTCGTAATGATGGACCCATGACTCGTCCCCCGTCACAATATTCAAAAGAAAGTCGTCTCCTTCGTCACGGTAGCGCTGCAAAAGTTGCTCGCAGCATTCCAATCGACGCTGTTTGTTCTCGTCCGTGAGACGGCGTGGTACCCATCGTGCGCAGATTTTACTATATCCCAATTGTTCAGTAATGAAGTCCACACGTTCCTTGGATATTCCAATATGGTTTGCGATACGCTTTTGAATGATTCGCCGGTCATTTTGAATCAAATCGTCAACGAGTTTGCGATGTTTATCGTTTGTGGCAGTGATCGGACGTCCGCTGCGTGTTTCATCAACAATTTTGGCTTTTCCAGGCTCACAACCACGAAATTTTATTACCCATCGATTTACAGTAGACCTATCATCACCATAAACGACGATGAATCTCAGTAGGAGTCACTTTTTAAGCAGTTAAAAATTCGATAACAGCACGCTGTTTAAATCGCGTTGACATAGTACTAGAACACGTCTCCATACTTCCGCTTCTCGAAATACACTGGATGAACGCAACGACCTCAAACCTGCACATGCGTATTGAGGAGGAATGTTACTTCCACAAGCTACCTGGCTCGCTTCTGAATGTCATTTCGTTCGCGCTCTGCAAGCATGTGTGCTTTCGTTTTTAGCCTACCCTCGTATGTCAATATTCTACAGTGATTCTCTTTTTCATTACAATTTATTTTTATGGTGAATGTAACAGATAGAAACATTTTTCTAAATACATTTTAGAATGGGTTTATTTGAAGCTATATATACAGTGGGAGTTCTAACGGGAATTCTCTCCAGTTCTTACATGTTTAATGCTTTTGGCTACGAAGCATTATATTCTGTTTGTACATTATGTGTAGTCTTGGCATGGTTATTTATTTATTTCTTGATACCAGAGTCAGTACCAAATGTTGAGAAACAGAAAGTATGCATTCTAATATTTTCTAGAAGCTTAAGTTATAAATATAAATTTTTTCAGGATATGCTACAACAAATATTTAAATTTTCTTTAATGGAAGACACCATACAAACAATTTCGAAGAAACGGGAGTATAATGATAGAAGGTTACTTCTGATTGTTATGTCATTAATGATAGTTTTCGTTGTGACAAACATAGCAGACTGCAATATGGTATTCTTATATTTACGAGAACAGTTTGGTTGGTCCTTAAAGATGTTTACATTTTATATTAGTGTCAATAATGTGACTTCAATTATTGGCAGTATTATTGGGACATACTTTCTGCATAAACTGTTACATGTTGGAGAAACAGTTGTAATTTTCCTGGGCCTGTCATTCAGTCTCCTTGGATCTCTTTTCCTAGGGTTAGCCACTAACAACTGGCACATATATGCAGGTAAAAAATGCACAGAGCCGGTATGGTTATACATGGATCAATGTTGTCCTGTTTTAAAAGTTTTTAACATTTTTTTATTAAAAGGGATCTAGTTAATTGTATTATATGTCTTATGGCTTCAAAAATACCCAGTAAATCGACTTAAAATGGCCTTAAACATGTCTTAAGCCTTTATAGCACAACACAAAATTTTGTATAACATTTTGTTCAGAATGTTGTACAAAGTTCTGTAGATTCATGTTCTAAAACCTGTAGAATTTCGTTCACAATCGGTGCGCAAACGAGCAATTTTTAGGGTTCCTCAATGATCACAGAGGGCAGATAGGTAATGTTTTACCATGTGTTTAGGCCGCCGCGCAGACACTAACCGCACTTTCTCTTATCTCGCTCGCGTTCTTCCTTGCTACAGCTTGTTTGTTTTATCGTATGTTCATATAAAATAAATAAATGAAGGCACTACGAACTTATGCATCAACCTAATATTATGTAACCTTCATAGAATTCTACTTTATCGACAGTCATTTCATTATTTTGGCAATTTTCTCAAAGATGTCATTGTAATTTGCACTTATTTGCGCATGCTCACAAACAGATTTTTGTACCGGTAAACTTGGTAGAATCACTACAGAATTTTCGTGTCGTACAAGCCTTAAACAGTGATTCTAACAAATTTACCAGTTTAATGATTCCATAGTTGCGAGTGAGCTATCACTAATATTAATTAATAAAAATATGTCGATTTAGTAGTTATTACAGGGTATTTTTTGCTGAAACAATTTGTAATTTTAGCTGTTTGTACGAAAAGTTTTGGTGGAGCAGTAAGTCCTATGGTTCGGTCCCTCTTATCAAAATTAGTACCAACAGAAGACTCTGGTAAGGTTTTCTCAGTGATAACAGCCCTCGAGTCGGCAGGTGCACTCGTCGGATCTCCAGTTTACACATACTTATACAACCGGACCTTGTTGACATTTCCAGGAGCTTTTAATTTTTTAACTGTTGGAATATTTGCTTTTGAGTTGATGTTAACCATGTAAGTTACTTTTTTTAAGGGTGAATTAACACTATATTTTAATTAATTTTAGGGCCATATATATTATTCAGAAATACCAAGACAGGAAGCTGTAAAATGGATAACTTTGGAAAATCAGAAAAAGGGGGAAATATTAGGAACCCTCTGTAGTTACTTTACTTGAAACCTGACAGAGAATTCTTTACAAGCAAAGCTGCAGTTAAAATAGATTCTTAAATGCGAATGTAATTAATTTACATATTTTTTGTAAAATATATTTTGAATTGAAAGCGGTAATTTATGATTCTAATCATGTTAAGCAGCTGCATATAAATCGTTTGGGTATTTGGTTAAGATTTATCATATTAATTTAATTCAATACGACGGACCCTCAGTTCTCGAATGGCTTGGTTTTAAAATAATTCGATTCTCGACTATTTTTTACTGAAAATAAAGTTTCGGTTGTCGAACGTAAACTCGCTTATCAAACACGGTTTTCACTTTTAATCGGTTGCCGAACTTAAAACTCTGTTCCCGACCCACCGACGTAGGAAGGAAGAGGATATTCCTAACTCACTAATTGATGAAATGATTCGAAAATTAGAATTAGGAAGTTTTGTGACGAAATATCACACTAACAAAGAAGTAGGAAACATGTTCAATGGCCATACCACGGGATTGGCTCACTACCAACAAGTAGTAAAACCTCACTGGACATATTGTTAGCGAGGAAAAAGAGTAGAGGCGGCCGGTGAGGTTTCAACAAGGAGGGGTGCATTTTAATTTTAAATGCAAAAATATATGTTCTTGTAAGAAAACACTCACCTGAAATTAATGTGAAGTTCTTAAAAACACGTAAAAAGTTTATAAAATCCATCCTTGTAAATTGCTTTCAAACAATAATTTAAGATAGTCACCGAATCAATAATTACTTAATAACAAAAAAACACACCCAAACACATTTAATTTTAAAATGAAATTCTGCTCGTCGATTTTTCATCGAAATAAATTTTTCCCCAACTTTTTATTCAAAATTTCCATTTTGTTAACTAAACTCTTGCTGATAGACATTGTAGGCAAAACATTTAAGCGATCGTTAAGTATGGTGATTCGTAAAAAGCTTTTTATACGCTCAATGTGCCGATAAAAATCTCCGATAGTTGTCAGGCCGTATAAACTAACCCCTAGAATAAATCTACAATACAGCTTTTTTGCGTCTTTCAATAAACCTGTTGGTTAGGTATCGGCCAAATGCCTACTGGTTAACTACCCTTGGTTCTAAAGAATGTGGGGAAGTTTCACACATTGGTGTGCGGAAAGGAAAGCATTATCTTAAAAGCAGTGAGTTAAACAATGATATCTATAGTTTGTTTACTAAACGCCGAGGGACTGTGAAGGACGTAATTCAACCTCACTTGCCGTAGTTGTTAGTAAAATATGGGATTTAAATTTGCAATTATATGTGTAACAATCATTTTTTCTGCTGTAGCTTTACTAACGCCACTAATTCCACCTGCAATAATATAATATAATAAAATCGCAAGGTTACGTAAAAGCAACTGCTCATTGTGTGTTACACAAAGGTTTATGAAATACAAACAATTTCGTCTACATAACTGTACAGTATTTCATTATTTGATGTAACTTATTTGGATTTCTTCCAGTAATGTTTGAATAGTGGTTTTCTTTAATTTCAATTTTCGGAAAAATTTATATCATCCGAAAAATCAAAATGATTACGAGAATAAGAGATTTACATGACTAAAAATTTTCGCTTTTTCAATTTGTAAAATGTATATATTTATTAGTTACTGCTCCAGAAATAAATAATTTTAATTTTATAAACATTTTATTACATTTTACATTTATTACATTTACATCTGCTCGAAATATTTCGTAACGCCTCGTGCACATTCGTAGCTGCATTTCCGGCCGATAAAGTACTGTCGGCTGCTGCTACTACCCGATAAGTTTATCCTATAGAATAAGTAAACTAACCTCTGACGTAGACTATCGGACGATTGAAAATACCGTAACAAGGCGGATAAATCTAGCCGATAACTTGTCTAGAACTTTATCGGTACATTGAAAGACCGGCCCTGCATTCAAGCAATCGTTAAGCATGGTGTTTCGTAAAAAGCTTTTTACACGCTTTAATGTGGAAAAGCGACGTTCAGCTTCGGCGGTTGTCGTAAGTGTTGTTACAATAATACTTAGAAGTCTCGGTGTTTCCGTAAAAGTTTCTTCAAGGTTATTTTTTAACAAAAATGTTAAAATATTCGTAGTAAGTACCAGATATTTCTTTAAACTCGGATCTTGTGTGTATAACTTCTAACTCGTCTTTAATATCTCCTTAGAGAGCATGGGATAAAAAGAATCTTTGTCTAAAATATCCACCGGAAAGCTTTTATAGAATTTTGAAAAGGAGCTATTGTTCAACAATGCAGCTGCTACCAAATGCCCTCTAAAAGCAAATGATTCTTTCATTTGGACCAAGATTGTGTTACAAACCTCCTTAGCAATTACATTTCGTCTGTGAATAACATTTGAATCAACTTCCTTCTGAATATCATCTGTACGGGCTCTCATAAGGAAAACATTTTCTTCAGAAACACATAAATCCTTCTGAATTTGAACACTGTTTCGATTTCTTGACTGTAACTGATTATAAAGTATATTCACATGCGGGAAGATGTTGTGAAACAATTTTAACCAGAACATGAACTCTGGATCGTCTACTGCCCGTCTTAAGCAATAGGTTTCATGTATGGCCTTTTAACCGTTTATTTTAAATTTTTTCGAACGCCCCAATAAGAGCATCCTGATTTTCATAAATTATATTAAGTAAGTGTATATCGTAGTTCCAATGTGTTGTAGCTACTTTTGGTAGTCAACTTTTCATAATCTCTTGCAATATGTCACAACGATGTGAAGAATTTGAAAAAAAAAATGCTGGAATAGCTAACACGTTTTGGAAAAATATACGTACTCTTGAATTCTGTGACGCTGTTTTTTGTATGAAAAGGTTCAATTGATGCGCACAGCAGTGGACAAAATATGCACAAGAGTATTTCTGTTTAATTTTCCCTTGTACAATCCTGGTTTCACCGCTCATAACATAGCACCATCATAAGTTTGAGATATTAATTTTTGTGGAGTTTGTGATATCAGTGTATCGATTTTTTGCAAGATGGAATTTCGTAGCCCTTCTGCAGTTTTATCCTTGATTTGAAAATATCCCCAAAAACAATCATACACTCTACCTGTATGAATATACCTAAATATTAAGACCATTTGGCACTGATTTGACACGTCTGTTGTTTCGTCGCACTGAATGGATAAAAAGCTAAATTTCCCTATTTGGTCAGAAATGTCTTCTCTACGCACTACCAGCATGCAATCTAAAATGTCATTTTGTACAGTCTTTCATGTTCCAGCAAAAACTGTAGCACTTTTCAAATGTTCTTTTAATGCAGAAGCTAACTCTGCAGCAAAGTCCATCAGTTCCCTAAATATACCCAGATTTAGTGAATCCTCACTTTCATCGTGACCCAGCGTTTTTCAACCTTTTGGTATTTGCGACCCAACTTTTAATCACAATTCTCATCGCCTCCCCCCCGCCCCTCTCATACAATAATTTTTACTAAAATCGTGCCGTAATTGTAATATTATAGTTTCTATTTAATTGTATGTTGACGCTAAAGCTACACTACGACCTTAATTATTAATTACAAACCTTAAAAAAGCGGACATTCTCGCGGCTTAGCGAGAGGTTCCGATTTGTCTCGAACATTCTGGAACGTCTGCACAACCGCGACGCAAGCGTGTATAAATGCTACATCTCGTTCAATTCCAGCCAGTCTCAGTCGAGTCGATCCTTCTATCGTAAATATGTATGTTGTAATTTACGTGTTAACTGCAATTCACGGTATTCGAATAGCAGTAGATTTATACAGAATCACGGATAAATATGTAAGTGGGCGTAAGCGAGTATTAGACGATAGTGAAGCATCAACAAGTGCACAGACGAGCGTCGTTCCGAAGATAAAATTAAGAAAATATTCCCAAGAATACTTAAATTTTGGGTTTACCAGCATTGAAGTAAATGAAGAAGAAAGGCCCCTGTGTGTCATTTGTCCAAAAATTTTGGCCGTAAACAGCATGAAATCCAATAAATTTAAACATTTAGAAACGCTTCATAGCGACTTAACAAGTTAACAAACCCCGACAATTCTTCGAATTAAAATTAAGATCATATGAAAAGCAAACCATTTAAAAAAAAAGCTTTATTTGTAAATGAAAAAGCTTTACTTGCCTCTTACAAAGTTTCATATAAAATAACCAGATGTAAAAAGCCTCACACCATTGGTGAAGAGCTTATTCTGCCAGCTGCAATTGAGATTGTAGAAACTATGTTTGGAGATAATTTTGCCAAACAATTACAGTCCATACCTCTATCAAATGATACTGTTGCCCGTCGAATTGGTGATATTGCTGAAGATGTACAGCATCAGCTTTTCGGGAAGTTGCGTGACAAATTGTTTTCAATTCAGCTTGATGAGGCAACACATAGCAATAAAGATGCTGCTTTAATTGTCTATGTTCGATTTTGTGATGGTATGTCAGCAGTAGAAGAACTACTTTTCTGCAAACCAATAGAACTCAAAGCACAACAGCACTTGCATTATTTGCTATCTGAAATGATTTTGTAAACGGGGCAAACATAGAGTGGAAAAATTGCGTCGAAATGTGCACCGATGATGCTCGTACAATATCTGGAAGATTCCAAAGTATAGAAGCACTTGTGGAAGAAAAATCTCCACAGTGTCTGGACACATTGCGTGATTCACAGAGAAGTAAGTAGTAAATTATATAAAAATGAGACCCCTACAATCAAGAATCTTTTCTGCACACATGGATGCAGTACATTCAGCGTTACTACTTTATTACGAGGCAATATGGGTATCATGTGGGAAATGTTTGCAACGTGTTTATAAATTAAGAGATGAAATCGCCATTTTTTTAGAAGAAGAAAACCGACCGGAAGCCGAAAAGCTTCGAAATGAGTTATTTGTGATGAAATTGTGCTACTTAGTCGACATATTCGAAAAATTAAATCCCTTGAATCTTCAACTCCAAGGGGCAAACACACATATGTTGGGTACGAGTGATAAATGTAATGCTTTTTGTAGAAAATTGGAATTGTGGAGCAGAAATTTAATGCAAAAAACATAGAAATGTTTGCAAATGTGGATGAATGTATTAAAACTTACAAGGCTGAAGAACAACATGTTAAAGTTGTTTTTGTAACCATTTAAAATCATTTAGCCATGCTGGCAAAGATTTTTAAAAAGTATTTTCTTGCTGACGACAGCTTGGTAGCTAGTTACGAGTGGGTTAGGGACCCATTTCAAAATACTCTCGAAGGTCTCTCAACTTCCGAAGAAGAAATCTTCATAGACTTCACGGCAAGTGGCGAAATCAAAAGACAATTTAGTAATAAATTACCCTTTGAATTTTGGGCAGGGGTGGATGATGAGTTTGCTGCACTGAAAACAAGCGCATTTCGTATACTATTACCATTTTCAATATCCTACCTTTGCGAAACCGGATTTTCCGCGGTGGCTGCTTTGAAGACAAAACATAGATCTCAGCTAAATATAGAAAAAGAACTCAGAGTGTCAATTTCTAATATTAAACCTCCTTTCGAAAAATTTTGCTCTGCAAAACAGGCCCAAGGAAGTCACTAATTATTAAACTTGTTTTTAATTTAGTATTGATATGTTAATTTTTAAATACATTGTGCAGTACTGATACAATCCTATTTATAAGTGTATTATATCCGTGTAAGCGTGTATTTTATTTTTATTATGTCAGAATGTAACCTATTGCTTTTCCGTCAGGAAATTAAATAATTTTTATAATAAAATTTTTTCTTATTTTTTTTCGATATGCTCGCGCCCCACAGGTTGAGAATCGCTGTCGTGACCTCATAATGCTGTCTCCAAGGTGCCACAAAATCTTATACAACTAATAATTCGTTTTAATATGTGTCTGTTTTTTCTCACCTTTTCGTTATGTTTAGCGACACTTTCCCTATAGGCCGAACTTAATTGTGCTGCAATTGTTTGCTTTTCCCAGAAAAGCATAGCTGGTAAATGCATTTAAATGATGTTTAGATATTTCGTGTTTTGCAATTTTTTCCCTGAGGTGATGCAAATCCTTTATTCCCGTCCGCGTCCAATTTTTATCCATTCCCGTCTTGTCTTCATAATGTAAAATACAATGAAAACAAAATAATAAATTTAACATATCGCACCCACACAAAGTTGTTTTTATGTCTCTGCAGAAAAACGATAGGTATAACACCTGTTCTGTGCTTTTCTCTCCATTTTTTGTGTTAAATTTAAATTCGGCGTGGGTTTGAAGTTCTTCTTCAATCGAAAGTCTTGGAAAGTCAATTTTTAAAAAGTTTTTAACACTATTCATTCAAACTTCGAGCGTGGACCAATTTGTTCGGCCCACTAAATGAACGTTATAATCAATAATTATAATATACGTACGGTCAGTTCATCTACAGTATGTTATTAGCTCTCCACAGTACAGGTAAAGTTTTAAATTGTTATTTAAATTTAGGGTCTGGAAAGGATTAATTCAATTTATGGATTAAGATAGAGAAGCGAGGGTCCACTGTATTCAGAAATATTGTAAAATAAGCTATGGCATTTATTTTTATTACAATAACATAGAGAATTCACATACTTAAAATTATAATTAAAACTACCGTTTTCGTCTAAGTAAAATTTATAACCCTTCTTGAAACGTCACACTCCGCTCTCTTAGTAGGTAAGGTCATGAATCATCCTAGAACCCATCAAAATTACTTAAAAAAACTTAGTTTATATAACTATATACAATGGTAGATTAAATCGCTTGCAGTTCTAAGTGCAAAACTGGTTTTGAGGCCCCCAAATGCTACTAAAAATGATCAAAAATTGTTTTAAACTCGTTAAATAAATATATAGAAAATACTTAATAGTTATTAAATAAATTATAGTACACGTAAAGGCATCTACACAGAGCATGGGAAAATCCTAGAGATCCTAATTTCCCGCTATTAATATTGATTACAGGTGAAAACTGTTTCAACTAAGTATTATTTTAGAAAATTCTTTATGAGTTAATCGCAAACTTTTATTTAAATAAATTCTGATTGTTTCTGATTTCTATCCCAAGGCGTAGGTATGCTAGAGGTGTTAAAATCATACGCTTATGGTCTGTGGTTCAATTCCCAGTACCGGAATATCGGATTTTTAAGGGCAGTTCTGTCTCGCAAGGCAGTGGCAAACCAGTGAGGATACGGCTTAGTAAATTTTCTCTTGATTAAAAATGTTTACACTTTCTGTGGTTCGGAGCCCACGTTAAGCTGTAGGTGCACTTTAAAACGCGCAACAGAGGCGTAGGAGAGAAGATTGCCACGTCTCATAAGAGACAAATTACTCGAAGAGATGGCCATTTAAACATATTATGGGGTCTTATACGATTTTTTCCTGTAAAATTCATAGAGTTTGTCATGGAATAACAGTAAAATTAAACGCTGGGTCATCTGTAATTACTGATTGTAGGGGAATATCAACAGGAAAACAATTATTTGATAAAGGCCGCATAAAAGCACAATGAATAAAAATCACAGATATAAAACGCGTATTCAAACTTTTCTGAACTGTAGTTAATTCAATTTTGCTTACTGGTCTTGATACTGGTTCTAAAGTACACCGGTATGTTTTAAATTTCGTTATATTCGGACAACCTATGTACGTACTGGGTAGAAATAAATTGCCTCGCCTTTCATAGTTTTTTTTAAATAAATTTTATTTTTTACATGTATTAGCAATAGCTTATGAGTTCCGTTTGAGACGAACGAGTGAACGGACGTGCTTTTGGGCTCTCTGGGGCAAAATTGCTTAGCGGGACGTGCTTAAGAATTATTTCTATGTGGAAATTACCAAGTGAGTGAAGTGAGGGTGTATGAACAGTCAAACCAACCTGCGACCACTTGTTCTATCTGCTGACCGATCAAAGGTGAAAGGTTAACGGCCAACAAGAAAACAGAGGAAAAACAGCAAGAACGAGGGAGAGAAGTAGAGAAAAGCTAAGTGATCAAGTAGTCTAGTATTGTAGTCCAGTCGGATCTAATATATATAAGCACGGGGTAGGAACATATAGGTGGATAAGCAGGACAGGGAAATCAAAACGGGGGATCTTGGAACAAGTGCATGTTTAGTACAAGAAGATAGGCTTCACGGACGGTTCTCGGAAATAGAACAGGGGTATACAGCAGGTAGAAACCCTTGCGGGACGGAAATAGAAAGCGACCCGACAAATAAGCCGTCCCAACTAAAAACCGAATTCTTGGAATAAGACCAGAAGTTTCAATCGAGGTTAATACTATCCGACTAGGGCCAAATTCTCAAGAAAAGTAAGGGGTGCTTTTAATAAATAAGTCGATTTTGAACGCATGCAAGATAGTAAAATTTTCTACTGTATTTCATTGTGAATCAGACAGTATCTAAAAATTCGCAGTTTTGTGTAGTTATAAGCAGAAAAGTAGTAAATTCGTCGATTTTGAACTCACGCAATTCAGTAAAATTTGATTTTGTATTTTCATTGTGTGTAAATCTACTGCATTTCATTGTGAATCAGATAGTGTTCATAAATTCGCACTGTGGTAGGCAATTGTAACCTCTTAAAGTAATAAATGAATTGTAAACGTTAATCTCATTTAATATAATTTTATTTATTTAATCGTATTTTATTTTATTTTATTATATTTGATATTAATTTTAATTTAATTCAAAGACCGCAAATTAGGTAGGTCCGATATCTAACATTACGGGGTGCGGTCAAGCAGAACCAGGAATATTAGAAGGTAGGAAGATACACACGGAAGACTACACAACAGAAAACCCACGGCAATGATCAAAAGCAGGAAACACAATACCGGCCATGGAACAGGAAACAGTATTACGGACAGACACAAACTGATGGTGCGGAAAATTCCAGGAGATGGAAACTGTTTATTCACCTCGATAGCAGATCAAAACACAGGGGGCACAGCACCGCGGAAGCAGCTCAAACAGGAAGCTTTCAACTAAAAAGAATCGTGTCATACATCAGAGAAAATGTAAGAAATCTGGCTCCGCACTACAATCATCTGGCACATGCCTACGGTCCAGCACTACAAATAGAAGCCTACTTAGAAGACCTAGGGGAACAGGAGTTTTGGGGAGGAGCCGAATCAATAGCAGTAGCAGCAGCAGAGATACTAAAGGCGTCAAAAGAAATACACTACGAAGCAGGTCCGACCTCCACACACACCCCGGTAGAAGAAAAGAAGGTCGGAAGACCATGCTACACGTGGAATACATAATTGGAGAGAGACATCCAAAACACCGGCATACCTAAGGAGACATGGGAGGACAGGGCACGAAGAAAAGAGGATATCCAAAGAGAGGTAAGAAGAGTATACGCACTGATTGAAGAATTCGATCAAGAATTCACTGAAGAAGAAGGGATAACGAAAAAGAAGAAGAAGCAGTAAGAGGGCGAGGAAGGGCAAAACAAAGGAGAAGGAACGAAACATGTAGTGGTGGAAAAGAAAATGATGGACTCCTAGCCCACAACTGCAGAAGGGAAGAATGGAAAAGAAGGAAGAAGAATCTAGAATCGACATTAAAATTAAGTGGAAATAGTACGGTTTGGGTGCAACGCTAACGCGGTGCAACACCCCACCCGATCCCATCCTATCCTATAAATTCCTTCCCACCTACTGGCATGGGGAGGGCCTGGCGTAATCCAGGATCGACCCCCGAGTCAGCTCCATGTTAGATGATGATGATGATGACATATAGGAGCAATAGCTTATTGTTTGTTTGTAGAATAAAAACTTTATTGCAATGTTCAACAAAATATTACTATTTTATGAGTAGCTAGCGATATTTTGGAAATACTACAGGGAGATTGCTGATGAAACCTATTTTGACCAACATTAAGAGTCGTAAAATACTTAAAATCTGATATTGGTGGTTTATTAGTGTTAGTTGTTATGAATCCCATGACAAATACTCATGCATACAAAATTTTACCAGGCAGAGCAAATGATAAGCTAAACCGAACCTTCAAACGTTCATAAAAAATGGAACTTTGCCTATTTTTAATAGTCAGTAGAACTTCGGCTCAAAATAAAACTATTTTTGCATTGCTCATGTGAGTCTGGGAGCCCCCAACGAATGCTCCATATGCTTGAGCAGTAATCCACCACTGGGTGTATACTCACATTATAAAAAATTAAATATCTCTTAGAAACTAGGTATCTGTTTCAGAACATAGCGTCCTGTATGTCATTTGAACCTGACGCCTCTGCATGGCGAGTATCGATCTAAAAATTAAAAACCGATTATGTGTGTATTTTTACAGTAAACATATCTACTTACGTAATTGCTATCATTTGAAATACAAGTAATCCAGCTGAAATAAAGTTAAAAGCTGCAGGAAACGTTAGCAGCGTGCTACTGTAAATGTAAGTGTATGCCGCTGTACCAACAAGAGCACTTACTGTTTCGAGAGCTGTAACAATTGAGAATACCTTCCCAGAATCTCCAACTGGTGCTATTTTTGATAGAAGCGTTCGTGACATGGGACTTATGGCACTACTGAGGCATCTTATAACCGTAGCTGAAATAACATCAGTGTAGTGCTGGAGGTTACATCATGTAACTGGCTTACCTGCATAAATGAGTTCGTCTACTCTAGCAAATCCTTGTACGAGGGATACCATGAAGGCAGATACGATACCAAATAAAATTATTAGAGATTCCCTTACATGTAGTACCTTGTGTAGAAAATACACGCCCAGAACTCCACCTATTATTCCGGTAACATTACTAACGCTTGAATATAAAGTAAATTTCTCTAAAGTCCAATAAAATCTTTGTCGTAGATACAAGAATATCACAGCATTATCACCAAAAACACCAAATACTGAGACTATCATCAGCAAAGTTAGAATTAGCAGTAAAGCTCTGTCGAAGCCTTCGCTACTTCTTAGGGTCAGCCTCAGTGTCTCCTTTACCGAAGAAAAATTAAATAAGTTTCGAAATCTGCCCTAGAAAGAAAAGGTTTTATAATAGGCATTTTTATTTCGGTGTACTAGCTATACTTCACTTTCGACGCACCGGACTGATTCAGGAATAAAAAATAACGTGTAGAACCATGCTAGGAGCACACAGCCAGTACATATGGAATATATTGTTACGTAACCACAGGCATCGAGTATAAATGAGCTTGAAGATTGTCCTAGTATTGTAGCGATGGCTATAACTGCTTCAAATACACCAATCCTGGATAAATATATTTTATAATAGAACCAGAATATTTTGTAAACGTTTTTAAATTAATTACACGCAACCGCTGAGTAACATATACTTAAACACTGTTTTAACATGGTTAGGAGAGTGTGACAAGTGGAAGTAGAATCAAAAAGTTCCCGGAATTGCGCTGAGGTGTTGGTACACGAGGGCATACAGCAGCCGCGTTGCACCGGTGAGTACGTGGCAGCTTCATACACCATCACTGATAGTTGGCTGACAGTAACGCCGCTCAGTTGGAAGTTATAGAATTCAAATTGTAGGCGTGTCCCCTGCGTTTGGCGGAATGTCGCAATTTGAACACGGTTATTACCAGGGTCCGGATTTATATGTATTCGCATATTCTTTTTGCTGTTACATAGAACATCAAAATTTTGGATTTTTACGTTTTAGCATAAAATGAGCTACTTTACAAAGTTTTATTCCGCATGTAACTGCATATTTAGGATGTTTACCGCATATTCGCATATTTTACATATTTCGTGATATAGCAGCATATTTCGTACTTATTTCCCATATTTCTTATTTGTTCTTAAATTTTAAAACATACGGTTTCAAATTCCTGAAATTTATAAATGGCAAAAATGCGTAGCAACTCGCTACTAGTGGGTGTAAAATGCAACTTGTATTTTCTTATTCTTATTCTTAGAATGGTTTTACAACAACGGCTTAAATATCTTTTATAGGATTAAGATTTTAAAGTCTTACAATAGAGTAAATCCTAAAAACATGCTAGGTATTCTATTAGAATGACCAGACAAATCCAGAAACTTGTATAATTGTAGCATTGTAACATTACGTAAAAATTATTTAGAAAAATGTTACGAAGAGCGAATGAATGAAGTTAAAGAAAAGTTTGATTCCCAAAATATTTGGATTTCCGTCGATGAGAGAGCAGACGTCTGCGGACGAAACGTAGAAAATTTGATTGTCGACGTGACACGGAGCTTCCGGTACCTTACCTGATATAAACGAAAGCAGTAGAAAAAACTAATCACGCCACTGTTGCCCGGTTTGTTAATAAAGGTTTAACATATCTATACGCACCGCAACCTGTAAAGTTAGAAAATGTAAAACTTCTAGGGTCAGATGCTGCTACATACGTGATTAAACCAGGACAGGCTTTGAAAATATTTTACCCCGATTTGATTCATTTGACAAAGTATGGCTCATGCTTTACATAGAATAGCAGAATTGGTTCGAATAGAATATCCCCTGGTCAACAAACTAGTTAATAGCGGGAAAAAGCTAAACGAAGTCGCTCCTGAATTGCCATTACCACCACTACCCATAATTACTAGATGGAGAACTTGGATTGAAGCTGTAATACTTTATTGTGAAAATTTCAATAAACTAAAAGAAATATTTCAACAAATTGTTGATGGTTCTAAAGCCGTTTTGGAGTGTAGGACGTGTGTTGCAGATTAGAAGATCGTTCAACAATTAGCTTTTAATAAAACACATTTTTCAATTTTGCTAACTTCAATAAAAGATTTGGAAAGTACGCAGGTTATCGATAGCTTGTAAACGGTTCCGGGAACCATCGGGAAAACCGTTAGTTCCAAGCTAGACGCTATTCTGAAAAAAAAACCCGGGCTACAACACACTCTATACTATAGAATAAGTAAGATTCTATAGTCAAACCCGTCAAATTTAGGCTGCATGAAGTATGCTCCAATAACTTCTTGTAACATTGAACGCTCATTTTCCATGTACAAAAAAATTTTAACATCCGAGAGACAATTTTACAATGGAAAACGTAGATAAAATGATGTTTCTTTACTGTAACGCGGAAAAACACGTCATAATATTTTTAATTATTATTTTATGATATAATGATTAATTCATATTTGCAATTATTTTTTAATATGTATGTCACTCTTAGTTCAAGGTTTCTACGTAAAAAAATTACAAAAATAAACACTTCCAAGCGATATTTAAAATTTTCTACATCGTGTTTGGTATGCTCAGTATTTGTCATATATTTTAAATTTTTACCGCATATTTTTAGTTTTTAGCGCATATTTTATATACACTACTCAAAAAATAAAAGTAGTCATTTTTTTTGTTGGCGTATTTTCATTAAGCTTTAAAATTTTTAAGTAAGACTTGGCATATCTATAAAGCAATTACTTGTCTAAAATACCCCTACATTTGTAAAAAATTAATTTGCATTTGATAAAGTTACAAGCTGTTAAATGTGAACATGCTAAAAACTAAAGTGATCAAGGGACTTGTTACGGATAAACAATGCATGATTTCTATTGTTTCTGTCATTTGTTGACATGGCTGAACATCACCATCAAGTTCCTCAACGACTTGGAAGACATTTAACTACATTAGAAGTTACCAGAGGTGTTACGTTGTTACAAGAAGACTATTCTTAGCGTTATGTAGCTCGGGAGCTTGGGGTTGTACAAGGGACCATTTGGAAGTTATGGAAACGTTACAGAGTGACAAATCAGGTTACGAGACGTCCAGGAACGGGCCGTCAAAGAAAAAAGACTGCTGCTGATGATCGTTTTCTTCGTTTACAAGCACTTCGTAGTCGCACATCCACTGCTCGGGATCTTCAAGAGGACCTGTTGCGTACTAGTGGCCGTAGAGTAAGTGACCAAACTGTTCGTAACAGACTAAAAGAGGCCAATTTAAGATCTCGACGTCCTGCAAAAGTACCAAAGTTATCTAGATAGCATTGTCAAATGAGACAACAATTTGCTAGGCAGCACGTCAACTGGCAACCTCGGCACTGGTGTCGAGTAATGTTTACGGACGAATCAAAATTTGTTCTTTCTGGGAATGATGGACGAACACGAGTCTGGCGAAGAACGGGAAAACGCTATTTACTGCAAACACTACAAAAAAGTGTTCCTTTTGGAGGTGGTTCGGTAATGATTTGGGGCGGTATTTCGATAAATGGTCGCACAAATCTGGTAGTGATTTGCAACGGCGCTATTACGGGACAGAGGTACATCGAGGATATTCTAGAGCCTCATGTAGTACTCAGAGTACAAAACGATGGCCAAAATTTCATACTAATACATGATAATGCTCGGCCGCACACTGCCCGAATTGTTACTCGTTATCTTCAAGAGCACAACGTTCGTACTTTGGACTGGCCAGTATGTAGTCCTGATATGAACCCGATCGAACATGTATGGGACTATTTGGCAAGATGCATTAGGTGCCGTCCAAATGTTCCTGTGACGCTCCAAGAATTAGAACACGCTTTAATTGAAGAATGGGAGAATATCCCACAAGAAAACCTCCGAAGGCTTATTCACAGTATGCCCCGACGTTGTACTGCAGTTATACAAGCCCGAGGGGGCAATACTAGGTATTGATTGTATACAAATTTTAAGAAAAATAAGTTTTCGTAAAATTTTGAATTAAGCTTGAACCATTATTACCTTACTTATCACTTTAGTTTTCCACATGATTGTGTTTAACACCTTATAGCTTCATTAATATTAATTTAATTTTTGTAAAATGTTGTTACAGTTGAAATAAATAATTGCTTTAAATTTGTACGGAATAATATTTAAAAAATTTTCAATCGTGATAGAAATATGTCAATAACAAAAAATGACTACTTTTATTTTTTGAGTAGTGTATATTCACATATTATTACAGCATATTGTAGCAGATTTTTAGCGCATAAAAAATGCATATATAGGAACTTTTTAGCGCATATAAATCCGGACCCTAGTTATTACTGATGACGAGAGTTGGGTGTTGGCTACGACCCGGAAACAAAACGACAGTCAGCCGAATGGCGCACAAGCATGTCTCCACGGCGGAATAAATCGCGAGCGCTCAAGTCAAATCTGATGACTATGCTGATCGCATTCTTCGACAACAAGGGCATGGTGGCTAACAGTTAACGCTGCGTTCTACGTGTAGGTCTTGACACTTTTGCGTTAAACAGTACGACGGACCACAGAAACGACGTCTTGGTTGGAAACTGCATCATGACAACGCCCCCTATCATAAGGCGTTGGCAGTTTAGGAGTTTCGGGCAGCGAATCAAATCCCAGAGGTGCCGCAGCCGCCTTACTCGCCCGATCTGGCCCCTGAGTTTTGGCTGTTTCCTATTATCAAGATGAAGTTTCGGGATAACGTTTCACGAGAGTCAATGACATCAAAGACTTGCGATCAATACAAAAGGAGGTGTTTCAGCAGTGCTTCCTGCGATGGCAAGGCCGTTGGAGCAAGTGTGAGTGCGCAGATAGAAAGTACTTTGAAGGTTACTAGAGTCGCAACGGGCAAACATCATTGGTATACGTTCTGTAGCTGAATTTTTTAATATTACCTCGTATTTTATGCAAGGGGAGCCCTATTATTAATTATATTTAATTAATTATTATAATTATTATATAATACTCGTATTATAATTATAATATTATAATTAATTAATTATATGTAATAAGTACGTGATTTATCAACATTTCTATTCTATTTTGTGAATTCCAACTGTTAGTTCCTTGACTGCTATGCAAAAAAATATTGGGAAATCTTCGTATATTATTTTTATGCAAGTTCATAAGACATTTGGCCCATCTAGCACGGTTTCGCATCACACAAGATTTGAGTTTAACCAGTGGCGTAAAAAGAACTCCTGGATCTCTATGTGAAAAACTTCTGTCCCCCCCCCCCCCATTTACAATGCTCCAAGAAAAAGTTGTAGCCACCTTTTTGAATAATCATGGCTTTTGACAGGGCTGATTAACTATTAAGCAACATAAGCACATACTTAGGGCACCAAGGCGGAAAGTACACAGCATAATTTTTCTTAATCCGGCTCTGCTTTTTGGAATTAATTGTTTATGAGACTTTTCTTTCGCCGTGATATGCATTGGTAGACAAATGAAGAAATCATTGGATATCTTACAGACTGGAACACAGACCCATAGGTTCAGAAAGTAGAGAAATCACGCTTGTAGTATATCCTGATCTACTCAGTTTACAGATCTGAACTATTCAACAGTTTATGAAAGAAATTAGAATTCGTTTCCAGCTGACGTTTTGATATGCATAGCACAGTGGCATATCTTCGTTTTTGTGTAGTTTCAAGGATCCCTTATCCGCGTCATGTATGTGTTTTAACAGAGGCAAAAACATAATTTGAAGTTTAAATATATAAATTAAGTTCAGCAGAGCGTCTAAGGGCCCCCTAGGGCTTCGGCAGGCCCGGACTGGCCAGGTCGGCTGGTCGGCAATCGCCGAAGGCCCCCGGCTCAGGGGGCCCCCAAAGGGACCCCCAAAAATTAAAAAATAAAAAAAAACTTAAAAGTTAAAAATTAGGCTCGTCTTTACTAGGGTTGATTTTAAATTTGTAATTATGTCGCAATCGCGTGTACAGTTAATGTTAAACAGTTGTATTAACACTATATGCCCTCGGTCCCGGTTGTTATAGAAACATCTTTAACAATCGTAAACTATGTAGTGGAGGAATTTCTCATCTCTGTTCCACGGATTATGTTAGTTTCCTGATCTGTATACGTGCAAAGAGGTCTCACAGAACCTGCTAATTATGGATAATTAACAGCCATTTGCCAATACACAGAAGAAGAAGATAATAAAAACGGTAAAATTAATTGGACAATTACAATCATTTGAAAATTAATATTTACCTATTTTCTTCTTCCGAATAAAATTAAAGAATTAGCTGAACTCAAAACAATGACCAAAGCCCTAGTTTCGGTTCAGCAGAAAACTCTTCAGAGTTCTTTTTCCTCATGCTATTGCTTGGAAGTTGGTACAGACTCTGCTTAAACAAGTTAGTGAAAAAAGAAATGACAAACACTTCGATGTCTTGTACTCGAAAGCTAAAAATTACGCAATTACAGTTAATAGCAGATTATAAGATAACGAGATTGATGTGGAAATAGAGTTGGACTTCAAGGAAACAAGAATTTCAAAGGAAAAAGTAATGCCTGGTGAAAATTCAATCGACGCAGCTCCTGGAATCTCAGCTACTCAAAAGTATAAGTTAGTCTTTTTCGATATGTTAGATGTGCAAGGACGAGTATTGAAGAAAGATTACGCCTAAACGAAGAAATTTTACAAGATTGTTCTTGGTTAGATCCAAAGAAATTTAGTGACATTGTAGAGCTTGATAGTTTTCCTACGAGAGTCCTTTCCTGTGTTTCCAAACTTTGTAAAGTAGAAAGAAGTCGGTTATTGATAGAGCTGAAACAGTTCGCAGATCAATACAACAGTTTTATAACAGTTGAAGAAACGGAAGATGAAAAAAACTAGACAAGCTGAACAAAGCAGAAGGAAACTGTGAAGACGACGATTTAGGATCTGAATCTGAAGAAAAAGAAGAAAATCTTTATGTTTACTGCACTGCCAAGAAACAATGTTTTCAGTTTTATCTTGCGCTTTTTCTGTTCTTTCTGAACTCTCCCGATCTGGACTGTTTACCAACTGTATGTAGCTTACAAATTTGTACTAACTATACCTTGTACTCAAGTCACCTGTGAAAGGGTACTTTCTAAACTTAAAATAATTAAGAATCGACTTAGGTCTACTGTAAGCCAAGATCTTATGTCCAATCTACTTTTCATGAACGTAGAAAGAGACCTGTTTTATAAATTGGATAAAGATCAAATTATGGATGAAATAGCCAGGACCAGTGAAGAACTGACCGAAAAGCTGTTAACTAAAATCAGCTTCTGTGCTTAATAATATTTAAAACTTTTTATTTTGTTTTCTAAATTTCTAGTTTTACAAACATTATTTTACCTTTACTTGTTTGCAAGTTAGAATGTTAAATCAAGGAGTAAACTCTACTTTAATTTTTTTTTTCTTTAACTTGCAATTAATTCATTAGGACAATTCTTTCTTTTTATTATAAAACATGTACTACAATAATTGCCATGATATTGCATTAAAAAGATAAATTGTTCCCTTAAGTATGCTTGGCTTATTCATTGACGTTTTCCCTCATCAATTGTGGTTTTGTCGCCTGAATTAAAAATATTTCTCACTCTCTATAGTACTTATATGAAACTGTGATTTTATTTGCTTTTTTGTGTTGTGATGTTCGGCCGCTTTTATTGAACGCACCTTGTATGTGCGACATTTATTTAGCTTTCTGCAAACGTAGCAGACTGTTGAGTGCGGGGAAAAAGCGGAAAGTTAGGTACCAGCTCTCGACCTAAGCGTTACGCAAATTTAAAATCGCCCCCGGGCGTCCGAATCAGTGTAATTTAACAATACGTAATTACTTTCGCTTTCTGCGGTACCATTCACGGTACATCCGAAAAAGGGTAATATTTAGTTTCCCAAAAATTCCGAAAATATCGCTTGAATTACCGATTTGGGAAATTTCGTCGTAAGATGCATTATTGAAAAATCTGCCATCAACAAGCGGTTTCGAGAGAAGCAACTGTAAAAACTCCACCACTACACCCTGGGACTAACTCAAACTCTACACCCCCCTGAAGGGCCAATTTTCCATCGAAAAAGTAAATTTTCAAACCCATTGTTAACCACGCTTTAGCTGCTCCATTTAGTTTACCGAGAGGGAGGTCACCTGAAACGCACGCCGTTCATTGTGAAATCTTCTGTAACTATTTTATATTTCGTATGTTTCATTCGAAGAACTTTACCGATATAAGAAAGCACTGCGTGTACCAGGCCTTTTTGCAGTACTTTTTTTCAGCTATAGATTTAATTGTTTTGGGTTCCACCTGTGCGTGACCTTGTTTAATCTTAAGAATGTTCGTTTAAAACTGTGTCTCTTGTTAATAATGTTAATCTTTGTTCGTTACCAAATTATAACTGTTTAGCCATTTTGCGTGTATTTTGTCCGCTTCTTAAATTTAATTAAATGCCTTATTAAACTCAACTCTATTTTATTTTGATCTTCGTTAAAAGCAATGTGAGGGATTGCTGTAAAGGCAGCTGAGACTGATTGTTGCGTCCCTTTGTTTACGGGGCTAGTAAATTAACATTTCTATTAGGAGCAATTGCGTGAAAAGGTAAGTTCCATGATGCATAACCTTCGGATTGCCGAAGTAAGGTGGAGCTTGAGCAGTGCCGTCGTTTATGTGTCACAATTTCGTTTAAGCACGTGACAGTGCATTTGAAATTATTACAATGGTTTTGCGCTGTACTATTTACATTTGATTTAAGGTGAATGATATAAATGCCTCTTTCTGTGATTGCCAATGTGTCGTGGGTAGAAATAAAGCCAAGATGTAATGAAACAACTTGAAGAAAATATTTATACCTAACTCCTCTGTATTCCTCGCTGGTAACATCAGTAATATAGCATAAGATTGCGGTTAGAAGAGCTGGTACTCCTCCAGATAAGCACATGGGTATCAAAAATAATAGGAAAAACCACGGAGATGCCTTTGGTATGGCACTTATAATAGTTACTACTAAAAATGATAATATGCACCCTGAAAAAAAAATTTGATTAAATAAAAAAATAAAAAAAATAACATGGTACCATGTTATTTTTTGTTGTGTATTGTGTGTTGTGTGTGTTTAGGCAACCCATTTAACAATAGGAAATATTAACACTATATTCTGGAGTTAATATTTCCTATTGTTAAATGGGTTGCCTATATCAAAATAATATAAAAAAATATTTTAATGATTTATTAGATTGCGATGCTTTTTTAGTAAAAAGGAACGCGTATATATATTTTCAACCTACATTATATTTTTGATGACAAGGCATTATTGTTTTTTTATTTATCCAAATATACTAACCTCCAAGTCCAGATAGCAAAAGGGGTTTTCGTCCATACTTATCCGTCCAAGGTCCAAGAAATAAACAAAGTATAGGAGGAATAATGGCTTCTACCACAGCAAGGCTTATTAAAACGAGTGTAGCATAAGGCTGTACTTCTTTCTCTAACTCGGCTGTTGCATTGTCGGTGTAATTTTGGCCCAATAAGGCACAGTCAGATTCGTTAAAACCCAGCGTTACATAGCACGTTTTATATATGATTAAATTGGTTGTAACAGACGCTATAATTAACAAATTATAATTTGCTAAATATTCCATAAAAATTAAACTTACTTGCAGACATGTATGCGAAGAACAACAGAAGTGTGGGCACTTCCACATGTATTTTAATGTTTCGACAGTTCATTGTGAATATTAGTTTACAATAAACTATTATTGAAACACGCGAATCTGGATTTGATAACGACCCTAGACTTTTAGACAGTAATTCGCTATCATCTTAAATGTTTTTTTGCCAAGATTGATGGTCGTCAGAAGTCGTAATGGGAGCAAATCTGAAAAAATAAATAATAATTTCCTTCCTTATTTAAATTAGTGTACAACTGGAAAATACCACTTTAAGATAACGTCATGTATCAAACTGTAGTTACACATATTTAGCGTGTGCTATGATGCTATGGTTTACAAATCTGATTTCTTTGTTGCTCACGTGCATTCAACTTTGTACGTTTGATTAGAGAAATTCTGTGGTTGATAATAAAAGCCAACTGACCCAATAACTTGACGAATATCACTATTAGTTGGTGAACACCATCGTGCTAACTGTGCTGTAATAGATGTTGTGTATGCAAATATAAGCGAATTGTGGTCGGACTTGCAAGAAAAAGATAAACAGGAATTATCTTATCGTTATTAAATTCTTTTATTTTTGAACCAAAACAATGATTATAGGCAGACATGGGTTTATTTACAGCGCTTGTTATACGTTCTAATACATGCCTCTTTAGCTTTATTGTGGATATATTGCCTCAAATAAAAATGATTTCCCTTTTTATACGGAATATATGAAAAAAAATCAGAATCTACAGCACAGCCTTGAATATGACAATAAAGAATTAATTCACGGCAAGAACAGTATGAAATAATTCACGAAATCACGTATCTTGGAATACAATAAGCAGTAGATCATCATACAATCGTACGTAAAAACGAGATAAAATTTATCATCTTGCTATTATATTTTGTCTGGCATTCACAAATACTGTGCACGCCACTTAATGTGAGCACATCAGGACTGGGGGTTTTTGATAACAATAACTGATGGATAATAAATAAACGGTAAAACCATCCTTTCGTTCCAACAAAAGTCACAATGTTCTTTTCTTCCCAAATTGTTCCGCTTTTTGTTGTATTAATGGACCATCTGCACGTGCATTATGTTCATGGCCATTCGCGAACCAGAGTTTCAATGCAGATTCCACTTGATCGTCTTTCCCAGTGACCTTCCTCTTAGTGTTTAAATTGTCATTTTACTCTGCACCCTTTTCTAGTTCAACAAGTTTTTTTTTCTAAATTTTACATAAAACTGATTGCGAAATAACTGTGCTACAGTATTCCGCCGACTTATTTTGGACTTCTTATGATACTGTTCTAAAATGTTAATTTTTTCTTTTAAACTAAGATCACATTTTTCACGCCAGCCATTGCAAAGGGTTAGAATAGAACTGAGTTAGCTGCTGCCAACCAGCCTACAGGCTGTTACCTTACGAAAGAGAGGTTCGGTACCTCACGACCTTGAAAATACAAACAAAACAATGCATGCTAACAAAAGCATTGTTCGTGGACGAAAGCGATCCTAAGAAAAAATTAATAATACAATTTTAATTCATGATTACTATAAACGATATTTTTCCCATGTAGTCGTATACGTCCGGTCCGTTCTTGGCCAAATTGATAACAATACCCGAATGACAACTTTATCCGTGATTCCAATAAGCGGCATGCAATGTATTTCGAGATTAGAGACCTTTTGTAAGCAATTATCAACAATATGTACCAGTTTCAACCTCTTGCAATTTAATGTTTTCTTGTTTCGTATTAACGAATATTATTTTCGTTCAAGGTAGAATAAATAATAACAAACACTTCAAAGAACTGCAACTGCCTTAAAGTAAATTATCAAATTTAGATTGAGCTCAGAGAGTTGAACACTTGTTTATACGTTGAGATGGAGTAAACAAAGAATTGCCTAGGCAACAAATTTTGATATTAAAGTTCGGATTCCTGTAGTTTTTCGAAAATATTTAAATCAACCGGAGTTAATTTCGAAAAACCAAAACTGTTAATATTGTAAATTTGGTTATAGCACAAACTGCTATTCTACAAACATGTTCAGTTTTCTTTATTAGCAGAAAATCTGATTTTGTTGAACAATTCTTATTAAATATTTACATTAAAAATATTGTTTCTGACAAAAGTATAACCATATAGACTTACAGACAGATATATATTATTTAATATCAGTTGTTTGAATTCCTAATTCGTAAAATTAATCACATTTTGAAGTTGCTATAACTTTTTAAAAACTCAGCGGATAAGCAAATGAAAAACACATTCGTACTCGTATTGAGATTAGTTTAAATATTGATTATGTCGACCATTTTATTCTTCGACAAGCAACAATCTTTCTTCTATGTTGTGAACGGCATTTTCCATTAGATCTGCTTGAATATCTCCAATCTGTTGTGAAATTGATGTTTTTAGTACGTTTCGTTCCTTAAGGTAGCCCCAAGCCAAAATTCTACGAGATAAGATCAGGGTAACGCGCTGCCCAGGTGTTAACAAAATACCGGCTTATTATGCGGTTGCTCTATGTGTTAATACTTAATAGTTCCAGGATTGGATTAGAAATATGGGGAGGTGTACCATCCTGTATGAAGATTATGTTACGAATATCAGGACTGCGTAAACTTGGTATAAGTAATTTTTGGTTCTGAGTTTTCGTAGACTATTTGTTAAACTTCTTGCGCATTCATAATAAAATTGAATAAGACTTAAACTTTGTAAAGTCAAAACCATCTCACGACATAGGAAATTGTATGTGATTAAAAAACTCATTGTGCACGAAAATGACTTTGAAGATATTACCAATAAATGTATTACCATTCTAATCAAAAAATTTAAAAAGCTATCGACGAACAAACTCCATTGCTTTACGAATACAAATGTGTTTTTCATTTGCTTATCCGTTGAGATTTTAAATAGTTAAGGCAACACTTCAAAATGTAATTTTCTTTACAATAATCCTACATATTTCAAAAAATAGAATCACAATTAAATTGTATTTTAATCCTTGAACTAACAGTGTCAATGAGGGAAGCATCCTGTTGCGGCTTTGTATACTTACACAGTGTAAATACGCGTCAATAAAACAATAATAACCGTAAAAAGCAACAGTAAACATCTACCATATGTAAACACTCGAAAAGTTATAAAATTTCACTACACTATTAATTTCACAAACTAGTCCAACACATGAACAGAAAGTACATACTGCAGTGCCAGAAACTGCCCAAGTTTCTCAGGAATCTCTACCACAACCCTACTGCATTATTCATAAGCTAGATATACTTTAGACTTACCTTTATTTTTCTACTTTATCATAATTTATCAGTACCCCAGATGTATTTGCTTTTTATTATCAGTACTAATCGGGTTATCAATTTTTAGGACAAACAAAATTATTTATGAAAGGATTACTCATACCACTGCATAACAAAAGCTTCTAAATCTACTTTGTTGATGTCTGGATAGGTATTTACGTTTCTATGAGGAATGTAGCTTTCTTCAATAAAATCATTTTGTTTTATATACAATATATTTAAAAAAACCTAAGAATTAGACGATTGCAATATTAATTTATAGTATTTTCACCACTCAGTCTTTCATATCCCATTCGATGTCTATATATTTGCATTAGGATAGCAGGTCTGAAACAAAAATAAACTTAAAATTATGTTAACTAATATATGAAGCTAAAGCACGTTTTTGAATTTCAAAAGCAATCTGAGAGACTCTTTTTAGCAACAACCATCTTACATTGTAAGAAGAATTTCAAAGACGTAAATTCCAGCAGTGACAAAATTAAAAGCCCCTGGAATGGTCATTATAGTTTTGTTATAAAGAAATGTGTAAATCGGTGCCCCCAAAAGATTCACCAATGTTTCAGTGACAACCAGAAAGGAAAAAATTTTTCCGGAATCTTCTACTGGAACAATTTTCGAAATCAAGGTCCTCGACATCGGACTTATAGCTCCACCGAAGCACTTGGTAGCTCCAGCTGAAAAATTTGAAAAGATTAATTCACATTTATCGGAAATTGTTTCATTCTTACACAAGTACATATGCCAATCTTTGCTGGCCAAACCTTGCAAAAGGGCGCTCGTCATTACCGAAAAGAAGCCTAACATCATTAAAACTGACTCTTTAACGTTGAGCAGTTTGTGCAAACAGTAGCCTCCTACAATACTTCCGCCTATCCATGCCAAATTTCGGCCAGCATTATACAAGGTGTATTTTCGCAAAGACCAGTGTAGTTTCCTGCGTAAATACAAGAAGACAATGTTGCCATCTGCAGTGGTAACTAACAGAAATAAAACCATTAAAGCAAGAATGGTCATAAGCAATTTACGGTCGTGGCCATTTCTTTTCTTAAATGTTGCTACTACCGTTTCTGATATTAGAGAGAATCTAAACAAATGGCTGAATTTATCCTGAAAAGATATATTTAAAAACAAAAAAATATGATTTGATTATAACTCACTTGCCTTTCGGGATTGACAACTGATTCAGGGACGGCTACCATAACACACAACCATGACAGAAAAATACACAAAGTGGTAATTAAGTATACTGTTAAGTAACCATAGGCACTAAAAAGAAATGAACTGGATACATTTCCTAACACCACGGCGGTTGTTATAGTAGCTTCAAAAATTCCCATTCTGAAAACAAAGAAACATTTTCTAGGCAAATTAAAAAAAAATCTAAGGTGTAGTTATGCTACTTTTTTTCTATTGATTCGTACTACCTCCCCCCCCCCCGGAACCGCTTTCACATTACTTCAGGGGGGTACGGGCGTCCCTTACATACTAAACATTCATGCAACATGCACCCTAAACTTAACTAAGTGAAATACGGTCGCCAGCCGGGATTCGAACACGCGGCCGATGGAGCCCATTTCACTGTGCCCTCAGCTGACAGCATATTCTCACTGCCTCGCCGAGGTCCCTGTAGTTATGTTACTACAAGTTAACAATGATTCAAAATAAAAATTCTAACAGTAGTAGATAATTGTATTTGGCTATTTTTTAATAATGAAATTAAAATTGAAAAAAAAATTGTAATAGTAATTGGAACCATAGAAACATTAAATCCAAAAACATATTAAGCCTAAATTCATACCGCACTCCTCTGTTTTCCTGGGACGTGGAGTCGGTTATGTAGCAGATAGTTGCAGTTAGAAAAGCTGGAAAACCACCAACTACGAAAATGGGAATGGCAGACAGGAGAAGGTACCATGGCGAAACGTTTGGTAAAGCGCTTATAATAGTCGTAATTATATATCCTAACGTATAACCTGCAAAAAATAAATTGAGCATATAAAAGAAAGTCTATTTAAATTAAAAATGTAATAGCCCAGAAATTGTAATATGACCGTTAAAAATCTGATAAGCCTTGAACATTTTCGTATGCATTCTTATATATTGCAAATGAAAAATAGAAAACAGTTTCAAATCTATAATTTTATTTTATTTAGTGCAAAAATATCATTATTAGTATTATACAGGGTGTATCAGGAATAGGTACAAATATTTAAACCAGTAATAGATTGGCTCAAGTAGAATTCAATGGTACTATTCATTTTTCAAAAATCATTAAGTTTATTTTTTTGAATTAAAAAATAAAATAAAATTTGTTTGTGAACTGCTGATGATACACACAAAATGCATTTAAGCTGTAGACGGTTATTACCTAATTGTAAAGTAAATCTAAAGCGGCAAACACGTAAAAACTTGTCTGGCTTGTGATAACAACAACAGACTGAATAGAAATTACTAACCTACCTAATAGTATTGCTTTGTGGCAGGTGATTTATCCTGCGGTGTACAAACAATTTTGAGTCAAATGTTCAATTATTATTTTCTCATATCATAAGGGTTCCAGTGCCAAGGAAATGTTTTTTCTAGTTTGTATATATTGTAATCTACCATCGGATTTAATATTTGTACTTATTTCTGATACACCCTGTATATAAATATTATAAGCTCGTTTATATTTCCATGATTTTTCAGCAACAAATGTGGAAGTTGCTACTGTCGTTACTGCTATGAAACGTCGTGCAAGGTAATTCATCGCAAAAGAGATGAAGTGGGTGCTGGGCGTACACAGAGCGAAAACGATTGCGACATCCTTGTTTTACAGCCGTTCTTCAAGTTTTATATTAAACAAATAACAGTAACATTTTATGTAATAAGCTAAAGAAACGACTTTATATTTTATGGGCTACTGTAATTAAATTTAAATGAGCATTATGTATTGTCTGACGAATCAGAATGGGATTGAAAAGTTTAAAATATGTTTAAATAAAAACAAAAAATACGGTTAGACTCTATTGCTTGAAGGATTGTTTAAAATAAACAAAACACAATGAAAATTTAATTTAGCAGAAATTGTAGGAAGAAGCCGCTGAACAAATAAACGAAAATAACAAACGTTTACATTTTTCTTTAATTCCTAAATTAGCATTTTTAAAACAATTTTGCTCGTTGAATTAATACCTACAATTGTTTTTTATGAGTGTGTGACGTTGGTCTGCTTTTCCCGCATTTGAATTTAAATAGTCATTGTATTCATTGAATTACTTTAATTCAGAAATAGCGCATCTTACGCCACCTTTCGGTTATTCCGGGAGTTGTCACTGTTTAGCGTGTTCTGATTGGCAGACAGGAGTTACAAACGGACAGGACACGATTTGGGGGGCATTTTTCCAGAAAGCTTGCCCATAGCTGGTAGAGTACAGACGTGTTTATGCTCAGTGAAACTAGGGTGGGGTCTAAGCTGCTCTTGTAAATTTAACGTTTACCATTTTTCTCGCAATAAAACTCGACCATTAAGTCGAATAGTGTGCATACAAGTCAATAATATAGTGGCGAATAGCGCATGGTTTCCCTCGTCGTTTGATATGGATAAAATTAATTCCGTTATCTTTCTTTAACGTTAAGATTTATAGTACCACTAAAAACTGTGAGCCGCAGTTTATAGTTTTTAGCATTTAAAACACCCAGTTTCGTGAATAAACTCATTAATTGCACAATCTGGCGAAATATTAGACAATCTGACGCCATTACTCAGTGATGTCACCATCCTGTGACGTAAACCAGGTGACGTCAACCTAGCTGTCTTTTCCTTTCGCCTTTTCTCTTACTTAATGTAAATCCTGTCCGTACTTTTTTTAAGTATTAATGCAGATTGTAACCAGTGAGAGAGATGCTGTGTAAGAAATTTGTGAGGCGTAAATGTAATTGTATTTTCAAGAAATAAGGCAACCTTCTGTTGCTAATTTTTTATTAGATTTAATATTGAACTGTATTTGTGTTTTTAACTCAGCTGATACTGATTGCGTAGTTATTTCCTTGTTTAAATCTTACTGTAAATGTGGTAGCCAGTGGTGGTTCACGTCACAGGTTCGAGTGTGTCTAGGATCTTTCGGTATATATTTAATTTAAAACAGTACCGATTCTGGTCCTCTTCTAAACTTGTAACTGAACCAACTTTTTGTTATTTAATACATATAACTAACAATTGTTTGATAACCTATAACTTCTTGTTTTGTGTACTTTCCTTCTCTGCGTGTATTTTGTGAACAAGATTGAAGCGATAAGGAACAGCAACAAGGTAGTCCGACTACCCATAAGCTGACGGTCTTTGACCCTTTCAGGAGGATCTTCATTTAGTTGTGACTTGGAAGGGTGATGCCCACTTATTTCGACATACCCCGTACATTGTATCCATAAAGACTTTCTTCCGGTAATCGTGTTTCACGAAAAGTCTTATTATTTCTACGATGTATGTAACCTCTGTAGAGTTTAAATCTTGAGGCTAATAAAATATTAAATTTATGAATACTGAAAGTAATAAATCGTTGGACGCTTTTTCTTAGGATAAAGTAGAATAAAATGTAAAGTCTAAAAATAATTTTAACAAATTAAAATGGAAAGTGTGAGGGGCACAAGTTTAAATAACAATAAATATAACATTTTCAATATTTTTCATGTTTACTTTCAAATTATTTAAACTTGTGTATGTAATCAGTCAAAAAAGGATACTAGACCGAAATTGCCGGAAGTTATAAACGTACCAATACTGATAATGCTAATCTAACCTCCTAAAGTAAACAACATCACAGGCCTTCGACCATATTTATCCGACCATGGCCCAAGGAAAAAACACAATAGCGAAGAAATAACAGTCTCTGTTAAATACTTGGTGGTCTTTAATACTGTTACGTAAGGCTGCACTTCTGCTTCAATTTTATCTGTTGTGTTATCATGGTGTCCAGAACCCAGCAAAGCACATTCGGTTTGGTTGTAATTTAGCGTGAGATAACATGTTCTGAACACTATTAAATTGATTGTTACCGGATCTGATGGACAAGAGAAAAAAAAAACAGAGTTATTGGTAATTGGAGCAGATTAAAAAAAAAATAAAACTTACCTGATAGTAGAAAAGCGAAAATTAGGAAGAAAAATGGTACTTCCACGTATAACTTCATTGTGGTTGGCAAATTATTTAGTGGTTTTAAGAATCTGGTAGATTATAATATTTTGTTTTTCTTAGTATATTAAACCACGTGGTGCAGCTGAAACCATATGTAAGCTAAGACGTAAATTCCACCAAAAAAAGGAATACTGATATAAACTAAAAAAATAACTTAATTAGTTCTAGTTAAATGTTTTAATGAAATTTCAAATACGTTATATAATTATAATAATTAAAATTTCAAATTTTCTTTCTGTAGACCAAAACAATACATAACGTTGCTATAATACAGCCAAAACAAAATAAAACATTATTTTCATTACGCCGTTTAATAATAATAATAATATTAATAAAAATGTTATCAAATTTGGGCAAGTTAACAATTTCATACAAGCATTCAAGGATTTTACCGATTAATCGGCGGATAATTTAATTGGTAATTTGCCATTTTGAGGATTAATCGGGTTTGATTCTTGTTTCATGTTAGGTAGGCAGGCATGCTGCAGCAGCAAAACCATGGATGATAGAGAAATTTGGAAAACGTTTCAACATGCAAATATCATATTATGTACATAAGAAACATATACTTATTTTGTATTTCCTAGAACAGTGATATTCAACCTTTTCCCCCCTTGTACCCTTAGAGGCACTTTTTACTCTGAAAGTTGTTGACGCATAATTCAAGGGATATACAGGGTGATTCAAAAGGTGTGGTCCAAACGTTAAGGTGTAATTGGCGATGTTAAAATCACTTAGAAGTAAAAAATGCCAATAAACGATTCACATTGTTTTATAATATCATTTTTGCTTTTAATAAACAACATATACGATTACAAGAAAAGTTAAAAATAATTACAATGTTCAAAACGTCCATCCTGTATTTGTATACAAAGTTGCCAACGCCGACGTAGGGAATCTCGAACATTCCTCAACTGTTGAGGATCTCTTCGAATATCTGCAACAGCTTCTTGTATTCTATTAACTAAGCCATCGCTATTTTGCATTTCCGCTGCATAAACTTTTTTCTTTAATCCACTCCACAAGTAAAAATCTAGTGGAGTAATATCAGGCGAACGAGCCGGCCATGCTGCTGGACCTCCTCTTCCAATCCAGTGTTGTGGGAAATTATGATTTAGCCAATCTCTAACTTGCAGTGAATTGTGCAACAGTGCTCCGCCATGCTGGTACCACATTGACTTTCCGGCTTCCGGCAAGGTATTATCTAAGAAGTCTGTTGAAAGTACTACAATGAAATGTACCTACCGTATAGGCAACTTATGTAACCGGAGTATGTTTTAGTTGTGAAATGTACTGAACAAAGAAGATGGCTGAATGTGTTGTATTAAAGTATTCCTGAGTTTACTATTTTTTAATTATAATCACTACTAAGTAACAGTGTTATGTTTCTGAGATTGTTTACACCAAATCTAACAAAGTCTAAATACATGGCACCACTAAACCGATGTGGTAATACATAAATTCCGATAACATGATCGCCTACAATACCGCCCCAAACGTTAACATTGAAGCGTTGTTGAAAAGTAGTCGTGAATGTAGAATGAGGGTTTTTGAAATCCCAGTGATGCATGTTATGCCAGTTGTTGAGACCATTCCATGTGAACGGCGATTCATCCGTCCAGAGAATTTAACTTAAAAATTCCGGATTGTTTGCGGTAGCATCTACCAACCATTCACAAAACTGTACGCGCCTCAAATTATCACCATCATGTAGAATTTGTATATGTTGTATATCAGGGATTCCCTACCTTTTTGTACCCTAGAGCACATTCTAAAATACTGGTAGGGCGGCGGGCACCACCTATTTATTCCAAAACCAAATTTATAGTTGGATATAGTTATAAAGAAGGAGCAATCGATGGACGAAATGCAACAGGAAGACCAAGATTGCAGTATATATCTCAGATAATAAACGACCTACAATGCAATAACTACACCGAACTGAAAAGGCTAGCAGGAAATAGAAGACGATGGAAGCAGATAATGTTGAATCAAACCAATCAAAAAGATTGATAACTGAGGAGGAGGATAGTTCGAGATTTATACTTTGATGTAATGATATTCATGGTTAAAAACAATGATTCGCAAAGGTGTATGGAACCGAACAACAGTTTTACCTTGAACGCTGCTCTGTTTAAGAATGGAAACTGTTTTCTGTCCACTAGATGCCACACGTTCTCATCTGATATCTGAGATTTTAGCATAATGTCATTCTGAATATCCAAACTTTCTAGCTCCAGTTCGTCAGCCCTTACTTGAACAAGCTCTGCAATGTATGAAGCTATTTCTATTATATTTACTTGGCAAATAAAAGGATTGACAAAAAAAGGAGACTATTGGCTCGATGATAGTAAACTGCTGAAATCTCTTTTCAAACTGTTCTTTAGGAACTTGAAGGTGCTTAACAAATGATGACAAGTTAAATTCACTGCCGCCTACCATTTTCTTCATATTTGGGAAATTCACAAGAGATCCCATCTGCAGATGTGATATCAACAAAACCAGTTCTGCTTAATAAGTTCACAGAGCCTATCATTTTAGCGACATGTTTGTCTTTTCCTTGCAGTTCCAAGTTTAAAGAATTCAATTTTTCCATGATGTCTGTGAGAAGACCCAAATCCACCAGTCAGTAAGAGTCAATTAGTTCATCGAAATTTTCATTTTTGGTGTTAAGATATTTTTTTATTTCTTCAATCAAGTTAAAAAAATCTTGTAGGAACTTTAGCTTTACTGAGCCAACGTAGGTACTTCAGTATGGAGGATATCATCAATATTTTCTAATAGGAACTTGAAAAGTCGGTGCTACGAAGGGGCTGCTCGAATAGAGTTGATTATTTCTGTAACTATTTTCGTCACCTGTCCAAAGGGCAGTATTTTACTGCACAAAGCTTCCTGATGGATAATACAATGGTAGGACATAAAGTTGAAAATGAATTATCTTTTTTGCGGAGGGCAATAAACCCACTGACATTACCAATCATTGCTGGTGACCCATCAATAGTTGTCACAGACAGCTTGTGCCAAGGCATATCTATCGACCTGGAGTATGTTCTAAATGTATTACAAATATCCTCACCCGTTGTTCGTCTTTTCATGGGTAATATTTTCAGTAGATCTTCTTTTACAATGAAGTTGCTACATACCATTGTCACCATAACTGCTAACTGTGCTGTATCTGATACATCCTTTGACTCGCCAAATTGTAAGGAGAACGAGTCGCATATTTCCAAGTCACTTTTTAGTTTGCATGTCCGTGGAAATTGCATGTATTATAATATATACGAGCCCAGTCGCATATGAATTGGACCAAAAGAAATATGCAACATAATTATATTTTTATGAATTAAAATTTATTTAATTATTACAACTTCAACAGAGACAATTAAGCTTATTTGATAATATGTGGTTTTACCAATTAATCAACTATATCTAATACTTATATTAACTATAATAATTATTTAATAAACAAAAAGGAGAAGTTACGCCTGGCGCATAATAATTGGACCAAACATTTTCGACCAGTTAGTTACAGTTACCACTGTGTGCAGTCACCTT